>BMAO01016881.1:0-234906 GCA_019973975.1 Trichonephila clavata | reverse complement strand
AATTAGTTACAATCGGTATTAAATGACCGGCCGGTAACGCATTCTTATAGTTAAATTTTTGGCACGTCTCGCATGTCAAAACATAATCATGTATTTCCCTACGCATGTATGGAAAATAACATGCATCCTTCACGCGTAAATATGTTTTCCGTATTCCAAGATGTCCAGCCATAGGCTTATCATGAAATCGCGCATTATCGCATCTCGCATCGATTTGGAATATATACTCTCATTTCTCCGAGAGAGGATGCGTATTTTGCATAAAATAAGAATCCTTCGATGATTTTGAAATCCTGGGACCAGTTCCCACAGACCCCCGCATTCACTGAACTGTCATCGGGGTTTTGTAAGTAGCGATAAATATGACCCAGTTCGGGGTCCTGCTTTTGTTTAGCTATCAATTGTTCCCTTGACAAAAGTACCAAATCTCTAATTACTGCACAAGTTATATTGCTATCCTCAAATTTTCCACAGGGTTCCACGACAAAAATCTGCCACAACATTTTGAACACCTGGTCTATGTTCCCATTCAACATTAAATTCGGCTAGCTTGAGTGACCATCGTATCATATGACTTGATAAATGTTTACCATTAGTGAGTTTCGTTAATGCTGCATGGTCTGTAATTACTTTTACTGGTAACGATCCAAAGTAGGTGCGAAACTTGTTTAAAGCCCAAATCACCGCTAAACATTCGCGCTCGGTTACTGTGTAATTGCGCTCCGCCTTATTAAGTGTGCGGGATGCATATGCTATGGGTCTCTGACTTTGCGTAAGCACCGCTCCAATCTCAATAGAACTCGCATCTGTAAAAAGCTCAAATTGTACATTAAAATCCGGTAATTTCAGCACAGGTGCTTCCTTAATTGCACGTTTGATCGATTCAAAAGCAGCTTGCGCCTCTTCCGACCAATTAAATTTCCTATCCTTCTTTTTAAATCATACAGTGGCTCGCAGAGATCTGCGTACCCCTTAACAAATTTTTGATACCATTGGGCCATTCCGAGAAATTCTGATACTTCTCTCGTATTTTTTGGTGCTTTCATTTCGAGTATTGCCTTAACTTTAGATTCATCCGTAGCTATCCCATCTTTACTAATCACGAGGCCTAAGTATTTTAGTTTCTCACATCCAAACTTACACTTATCTTTGTTCAACGTCAACCCCGCTTCTTGCAATAACCTAAATACTTCCCTTAAATGTTCCAAGTGATGTGCAAATGATGGAGACGCGATGATGACGTCATCCATATACACTTGGACACACTTCCCTAACACTGGTTGCAATATATCAATGGCTTTCTGAAAATTTGGCGCTGCTCCCGATAGGCCGAATGGCATGCTCTTAAACGCATAAGTGCCATTTTTCGTCACAAAAGCAGTTTTGGTTACATCTTTGGGGTGTACTGCCAATTGAAAATAGCCAGAGCGCAGATCTAAAGTACTCATTATTTTCGTGTGAGGAATATTAGTAATTAAATCCTCGATGAGTGGCAAAGGATATCTCGGGTACTTAGTTACCGCATTAAGTTTGCGATAATCCACCGCAAATCTATACGCATCGGGATTGTCCTAGGGTAATCCGTTCTTCTTACTACACAAAACTACAGGAGATGCGTAAGCCAATTGAATTTGTACGATGGTGCCTTCTCGTAACATCTTGTGGATGTGATAA
This sequence comes from Trichonephila clavata, assembly GCA_019973975.1. Classification (NCBI taxonomy): domain Eukaryota; kingdom Metazoa; phylum Arthropoda; class Arachnida; order Araneae; family Nephilidae; genus Trichonephila; species Trichonephila clavata. The sequence continues at coordinate 233,232 of BMAO01016881.1, read as the reverse complement.
TCAATGATACCTTACTTAACCCTGTCGTACCTATACGGTCTGGAGACAACTGGAGGGCTATCCCCTGTATCGATTTCATGATATAATACATGAGTAAGTCCTGGTTTGTCCGAGAATAGGCCTTTAAAACTATTAACGATTTTAAATCTCTTTTTTGATTTTGTTTTAATTTTGAATTCGAAAGATCAATTTCTACATTCTCCTCAACTATTTTTAATTCTTCGATTTGCGAATCCGGAATCGCTAAAGACTTTTCCTCGAAATTCATGGTAATCTTCGCATTTCGTATAAAATCGACACCTAAAATGCATGGATATTCGAGATCCGCTAGTATGTGAAAATCCCATTTTTTTGTGAATTCTCTAATTCGTATTTCTAATTCTATCGTCCCTACATTGTTGCAACAGGCGCCTTGAGCCATTATAACTTTTGCATTTGATTTTTTTATTGGTTTATAAGAAAAATATGCCCTATATGTTTCTTCAGAGATGAACGACTTCTCGGCCCCAGTATCCCATAATGCCTTAGTGAAGATGTCGTTCACTAAAATTGGCACATATGGGAGTTCTACAGGGGACATCCTTAAAGCAGAAACCCTTATAGGAGGTTTCTCATCAACTTGCGATCGATCTTGATTTCGAACGCTTAAAAAGTTTAAATTTTTATGACTACCCCTATTTCATCGATTATTCGACCCTCGTTCAAAATTATCACTCGGACCCCTATTTCTATGCTGATCTCTTCTATCACGCTTCTCGTATCCGCAATCATTCCTATCAATACGGTTCCTGTTCTCGAACCCTTGATTATCATAATTCCTCTGGGGTCTCGTCCCATATGAAGTTCTATATCCCTGTCTCCTATCATTTTGACGTTCAACTACCCCAGTATCTCTCCAATATCTATTAGTACGACCTTCTATTCACATCACAAGCTCGTTTTCCACTATTATTATTGCTCGAACCCGGATTGACTCTCCTCAAATATCTGTCCTCGTACTTAGATATCATCTGAAGCAACTGCAATTGAGTAGTTGGATTTCTAATCTCTATATATTCCATCAATTGTGGTTCCAAACGGGCAACAATATGTTCGATCAAACTATCTTCCGACATATTTAATCCCAATTTTTTATGTATTTTGAGGAGGCTGTAAATAAAATCAGACGGAGCCTGACCGTGACCCTGATACGACGAATAGAACTTGACTTGAAATTCAGTCTTATTCCTAACCACTGGAAAATTTGCCGTCAAAGCCTCTTTCAATTGCGCGAAATCCGTAGCATTCCCTTTCACTATAGAAGAACCAAAAACGTCGAACCAGTCTAACGCACGGCCTCTGAGACGCCCTTTAAGATAATAACATGCCAAATTATTAGGTATCTCGTAAAACTTAACATTACTGTCAATATATTCCAAAAATTCCTCTATATTCTCAACACCAGAGAAAAAAATATCAGGCAGGAGCCTAAAATTGGATCCGACTCCCATCTCGGGGTTAAGGGGTCTCAGGGGTGTTAACCCTTTTTTTTTTTCGAATTTTCGAAAAAAATATATCTTGTTCTTCATTTTTTTCTGAACATTTTGATGCTAAACACGTGACAATACTCTAAAAAATGTCCGGGAGAAATGTCCGGAGGACAAACTCGTTGGGTGCCATTGTCGTGCCCCAGTCCTATCTTGGACTGGGTTCACATTGCCCGGCGCGTCTGGTGTGGAAGGAAACATATCATCACCAACAAAAGCCATAACAATAATTATTTATTGAAGACAGACAAACACAATTAACAAGCACAAGTTCAATCTATAAGTGGAAACCTTGGAGTGATTTTCTAATATCTAGATTAATCCTGATACTCAAATCTAACATTCAAATCTAATATTCCCGTCTGAGTAATCTCAGCTGTCAGAATTGACAAGAAGGCGAACTCTTGCTAACCTCAGGTCGGTACTTAATTTGATTCCTTTAATGATTAATCTAATACTTTACTATAATACTATCAAATACGCGCAAAGCTCGTTGAAGTGATCCGTAGACGATACTTACATTTAGTTTGGCAATTCCTTCTCTCTCTCACGCTAACATTTACGAAATCTAGACTTTATATAGTCGAATTAATTAGCATATAAATGTAGTGTACTTTCATAATATCGGATCATCATAAATCACCATTAATAATCATATCGGATCATTCTTACTAACGGTGTAGATTCTTGATCCCTTGCATCTCATTGGTCGGAAGAAATGTCTTCTGGCATTTCTTCTGTCCTCCCAGAATTCCACTCTGACGAAGGGAATATATATATCCGAACTTTTGTATTTTGATTGTTGTGTTGGAAATAAAGTTTATTTTTTATAATCCTGCTATTTTACTTTGCCACTCCAACACACATCCTCCTAAATAACTATCTCGTGTTTTTCCCGAAGAGGCTGTGAAATAGAAGAAATGCTGGCCCCAAAGTTACCAATGAGGTTTAGTTTGGAAATTCACGCGGATAGACCCGTCACAAAATATGTTGTATAAAAATCCCATAAGCCAATAAGTAACATTTTTTTGCTTGTTGAAAGTGGCACGCATAATGATTTATTATCAGATAGTGGCATTCTTACCAAAAAGGTTGGCCACACCTGGTCTACAGCATAGCAGTCGCTCTCTGCTAATCTAGTCTGGCCAGTGGCTTAATGGAGAATATTAGGGCCCCCTGCATAGTCAGGTTTTGCGCTTAGCCCAAGTACGTACTTGACGTCAGTCAGACTTTGGGCCCCCTAGAATCCCTCGTCCCCCCCACCCGCGCAATGCGAGGGTGTACGTTACACCACTGAGTTTGGCTCGATTGGGGGGGGGGGAGTTTGTCCATTTTCATCCGTTTTCAGAATGGATTTCTCACCTTTTCATAATATAAAAGCAAAGAATTATTTGAAAATCCATGGTAAAGAGAAATGGAGAATGAATGTATATTACACTTTTTTTCTTATTTAGTCAATCATTTATCTTTCTTATACATAAAATAGATCCTTTGATATTCGATACTTTTCTGGAGTTGAATTTTATGTATTAGGTACATGTAAGAGTTCTACTCATTTTCTGTAACAAAGAAATGTAAGCAACACTAAATGTTTAACATAAGGTTGTGTCTGTGCGATATTACTATCTGTGATATCTTTTTGACAGGAGATAATCTCTCATCGGTAAAAAAGTCTCCAAATTCGAATAAATACTTCGAATTAAAATCATAAAAAAGCTAAAATCATTTTTTAAAAAAAACTATTGACCTCTATCACATAAAGGGTCCTTGCATCATTAGTGAAGAGCTTATGGCGCCGGCTATAACTGAGATAGTAGAAACTATGTTCGGAAATAATTTTGTCAATTGCAGTTCATACCTCTAGTAAATGATGCTGTTGAGCGTTGAATTTGTGATATAGTTAAAGATGTACAGCATCAGCTTGACGAAAGCATTGATAAAATAAAAACTCTCATTTCATACGTTGCCACCTTTTGCTTTTTACATATACTTACCATTACATCTTTAAATGGTTAGAAACGCGTTACTGCTATTCAAAACATGAGTATTACACTTACTTATTATCATAACATTTAAGCCAATTATTTCACAGTGCTATTACAAAAACTTTATTAGCACATGTAAAAAATTATCCATTAAATCATTGTAAAATTAATATTTTTTAAATATTGCTGCTTGTTATTAATCTAAAACGTTTCCTTTCACACAGGGAAATTATTATAAAGAATAGAATAAAAAAATATTGTGATTATTTTATTATTGGTGAAAAATATATATATCTATTATAGCCCATTAAAAATATTTAAAATCCATATCCTTGATATCATTGATGCACAAAAGTAATTGGATTATCTTGCAAAATCAGGTTCTGTAATAAATCCAAGGCTGATTTGTGTTCCAGAATGCGATCATTCCACTTCCTTAGTAAGCGAATGGCTTTCATTTGGTCTTGTTCTTCAGGAGGTGGAACTATTTTCGTGAAATGTGGATTATTATCTTCTAAATAATTCAAAATATTTTCGTTTACATGCTTCAACCAAATAATGTTCGTCACAGGCATATACTTATGCCACTGGCTCCTGAAAAAATATATGTTATCATGCAAAAAAAATAATAATAATCTTCACTCAAATTTTATTAATTCCCGATTGAATTTTTCCTCTCTATAAAGTGAAAATGTTTTTCATGGTGTTAAAAAAAATAAATGGGTGGGACAAAAAAAAGTAGACATTTCGAAAATATCACCTAGCATCTACAAAGTGAGCTGTTGACAGAATTGGACATTAGTCTGACCATTATATCCTAGGATCTACGCAGTGAATTTATCTTACAATTTTGGGGATGCACTTATTAATAATTGTAAGATTAGTTCAAACTATGTTGATGGCACCACGGTGTGCTTGCTATCTCACTCTTTAACACATTAACTGGTTTTTTTTAAATTTTTGACTGGATAAGTAATACCTAAAAAAATTGTGTAACAGTATAATTATTTTCAAATTATGTTTTTTGTTTTGAAAATTTTATATTTTGTTAAATTTATGTAAAATAACGAGGGATGTATACGTAAAATTCCAAAATTTCCAAACGGGAATCGTGACAGCTAATGGGTTAACACTAGAACGTCCGGGATTTCGATTACCCTTAAACGTCCGCCGGTGTCGTGATATAAAATAATTGTAATACCTGAACAATTGCAGGACTACTGCTCAGTAGGATTCAATTTTAAGACTTTTTAATATTATTTATTATCTGCACTTTCTTCATATTCTTCGCAGTCACTTTCACTCAATCGTATGTCTTCATCGTATTCTAAATTATAGCAAGACAGCTCACTACCATCCAATTCATTCTCAGAAGTCTCTCTCAATAAATTAGCAATTTCATTAGGGTTTAGATCTTTTCTACGAGCCATCGTTTCAGGGTGTCTGATCTGCACATGGTTCCAAAATCGACGGAATTTTTTTTTTATGCGCAGATAAGCAAATGTTATGTAACGAAACACTTAGACATAACAATTTTTAAAAAATAGATTCGTTTCCTATGTTAACCCAATAACACTTCATTCCTGATCAAATAAATGTGCGATAGTATTTCGAGAAGTTTGTTTTACAAATAGTAATTATGTACAACAGCTATTTATAATGATAAATTGCCTTGGTGTCTTTGTAAATTAGTACAGTGAATCAATGAAATCATTTGCAATTACAGTATGGAGTATACATTATTGTATGGACTATTTTTTCAACTTCATTGTATTATTGTATGTGAACTATTTTTTTCGCTTTACTATCTTTGACTTTTAGACATCCGTGTTCTTTGTTGAGTCACTGTCAATGTATTTGTACAACAAAGGTTTTCTTGGAGCTTTGATCATTTCAAAATCATTAATGTCATACTTGTAATCAATTTCCTTTGTAATATCATTTTGAGTGCATAGCAACATCAAACTGTTAAACTTTTCACTTTCCATAATAGATCTCACTTCAGTCTCTACTCTCTAGAAATGCTTCTTTCATGACTCACTAAGCGGTGGTACGTTCGCTGTAATTTTAATTTTTTCTCTTTTTTTCGTCCTCCAGTTTTTTGCGCCCTAAACACATGCCTAAGCGGAAAAGTGACCTTGCCTATGCCTGTGAGACATTATTTTTAGAGAGGAATAACATAAAAGACTCGCTTAGAAACTGCTTTGGCAGATGACTGCAATTCAGGATGCATTGTGCTAAAAGTAACTGCGTTCAATCCTAATATAAATTGTCATTTAATCTGCAGCAACAGAAATCACGCTAATGAAACTTTATTTTGAATTACTGGTATAACTAAAACGTTTACAGTGAAAAATATATTTTTTATCGTAGTAAATACACTGCTGGCCACCGTAAATGCAACACCCTGAAGGAAGCACGCAAATAACATGAAATTTACAACATGCATTAACGGAGGTGAGATATGCAAATGAGTGGAATTTCAGCGCAGACACACATCACGCACGCCTGTGGCGCCACCTGAAAGCGCTATTTAAGGCTTGGAGATTTCGTCGATTTCAAGTTCGACAATTGCGTTTTTTTGTGGTTTTTTCAAAAAACGATCAGTTATGTCTCGTAGAAAACAGCGATCAGCTTTTGATCAAGTATCCGAGTTCGACAGAGAAAGGATTGTGGCCTACCGATATTGTGGATTATCTTTCAGGGAAATCGGTAGTCGTGTTGGACGAAACCAAACAACTGTAATGCGGATATGTGACCGCTGGATGCAGGAGGTTACGACGGACCGACGTGGTCGATCGCATCTACATCAGTGCACCACTTCACGTGAGGACAGGCAAATTGGGAGCATGACAGTGACGGATCGCTCAATCACATCACGAACCATAGCACAGCCCCTTGAGTCTGTAACGCATCATTCAGTGTCTGCGCGTACCATTCGACGCCGTTTACAGCAGAGTGGTCTGTGCGCAAGACGTCCATTGCTTGGTCTACCCTTGACGCAGAACCACAGACGTCTCCGCCACCAATGGTGTGATGAAAGAAGAATGTGGGCGGCAGAATGGAATGAAGTTGTCTTTACTGACGAATCCCGCATCTGTCTGCAACACCACGACGGTCGGATTCGAGTCTGGAGACACCGTGGAGAGAGGATGCTGAACAGCTGCGTTATGCACCGCCACACTGGTTCTGTACCGGGTATTATGGTATGGGGCGTGGTATTGGATATCACTCTCGCACTCCTCTAGTACGCAATGCCGGTACTTAACTGCCAGCGCTACATCTCCGAGGTGTTGGAGTCAGTTGTCCTTCCTTACCTTCAGGGCTTGGCCACAGCCATATTTCAACAGGATAATGCGCGATCACACGTGACACGCATTGTCCAACGGTTCTTCGTCAATCACCAGATAGAATTGCTTCCCTAGCCAGCTCTCTCTCCAGATCTTTCGCCGATAGGAAACATGTGGTCCATGGTTGCTCAACGATTGACCCAGATTACACCTCCAGCTGCCACACCAGATCATATTTGGTAGCGTGTAGAAGCTGCTTGGTCTGCTGTACCACAAGAACACATCCAAAGTCTCTTTGAATCAATGACGAGGCGATCTCCAACAATGGCGGCTACTCTGGCTACGGATTCTGGCAGGAACCACACTTCACAGAAGTCTATAAATTTAATCATTTGATACTTGGTCAACATGTTATCAGCAAAATAAATTCTGTTGTGCTATCTCTTGTCTTTCTTAGTGTTGCATTTACGGTGGCCAGCAGTGTAGTTTTGAGTCGGGTTTTTTTTTTAATTTTAATATTTTCCCAATAATCATAAGTCAAAATTATTTCAGGGCACTTCTATACCTCATCAAACATTTCTTTAGAAAAAATGGCTCGTTGCTCCATAAAGGTTCGCCACCCCTGTCCTAGATCGTCGACTAGTTAATTAAACCAAAGCCATCCTTCAAGACGGCTTTGGCTCAAACAAGATCCAATCGAATCATTCGTATTATATGCATTTTAAAGATGTTATGCTTGGTCATTCATAGCGCATTTATATTTTTAGTAGGCTGACTCAGCCTAATATAGCTATTTTAATTTATTCTTACAGCAGAAATGTACCACAATTTTTGGTTAACTGAATTTGTTCTTTTTAATGTGATAAAAATTTATGTACTAATTACAGAACTTGTTTTTTTTTTAAATATATTTTCAAATAATGCTATCGCCAACAATTAGTATCTTTAAATATTGACTACTAATGTCATTAATTCTTAGACGCGCTCGCGATGCTCTCTACTAAATTTGATAAAGTTATCGTACTTGCTGTATTCGGCCATGATTTTGTACATGTTCATATGATCAAACCAAATATTATAAAAAGGTTCTGTAGTTTCACAATTTTTTCGTACGATTTCATCTAAATCAATGCAATATACATTTTTATCTGAAATAAAAGAAGAATATTAAGCACATAAGAAAACATATCTAAAGATAAATTTATAAAGGCATTTTATTAATAAAATGCAAATCAAGTACATTTTGTTGAAATTGTTTGCAGATTTCTTTTAATTAAGGAAATGACGTTAAGCCGTCTTAAACTAATATTGGTGACAAAAATAGTAAATATGTATATTACATTAAAATTATATTGAGATCGAAAAAATATTCAAAATCAAAGGACTACTTTTTAGTAAAAATAAAATTTATGTATTTATTTTTATACATTATCCTATAAAAAATACTTCATTTTAGTAGAAATATTCATGCATAAATTCATTAATTTGAATTAAGTAAGCTTTTCAATATTCAATAAATTTCTACTTCATTCAATGACGCTCTTTACACTCAAGATAAATTATATAACGAAGCAAAACATAATCTGATTTATTATAAAAAATAAAATGATGGAATGTTACTTACGTACTATAATGACTTAATAGTGTTTGATATCGTTATTTTTAGTTCTTATGTGCTTTGTAATGGAGTTATTGTTTAAAAATATACTTTACGATATTTCGCAATACTTTACAAGAAATTTAGAAGTTTTAATGCTTATTGATTCATAAAAATGTTCGGAACAAATTCAAATATCATAAGAAAAAGTGACTTAGTTGGACATTTTAAAAATGAACGGACTAAAAGAGGTAAAATGTCTGGAAATCTAAAAAAAAAATTTGTTTTATAATTTTTGTAATTCTGAAAAATGATATGTAGCGAATATAAATTGTTTTTCAAAATCAGTATCTTTCAATAATTGTCAACAGGAAAAGAAAGCTGAATATGTAGCATTTAAGCAAAAATTTTACATACACTATTATAATTTTAATATAAAGTATGAAAAAATTAAATGAAATGCTGTGTGATTCTGAATCATTTGTATGTATTTTATAAAAGTCAAGATCTTTACACATTTGGAAGAAAGAATTTCACCTGAAACTAACAAAGAACCTATATTACCTTCAGTGATAAGACATGATTCAGTTTAATCTCCGATTAATATTTATAATATAATGTATGCACTCTGAAATCAACTATATTCCAAGCAAAAGAAATTCTAGTATAGATTTTAATTTTATTAATTTCAATATACGTAGGAAATTAATATCTGGACTTTAACAAACTCCTGGGGAAAATTAAATTCAGAGAACTTAAGCAACAGTAATTAATATTACTAATTCGTTATGTTTATAAAGGATATAATTAAAACATTTTATATTCTGTATTTCAGTTCCAGAAAAAATTGCTTCCGTGACAACAATGTATAAGTTTCTTTACATCAAATACATTATTTCTATAATTTTTTTAAACGCTAAATCTTTTTATTTAAATTACAGTTAGTTACAGTTCTTTCAACACTTACCAAATGTGACCTTTTTAAAAAATTTATTTTAAGTCCAATCAGTTTATGTTCTCACAAACTGAAAAGCATTTGTAGATTAATTTAAAAAAAACTGAATTTCTCACTCATTTTAATATTTATTGATACGAAACTTAAACTGAAGTTTCGTCTCGCAGAAGACATGTTGACGTGTCACTAAGATTTCGAGGAGGGTTACATAGAATAGAAAGAAGTTTCCCGAGCATGTCCCAGACATGCTACATTGGGTTCAAATCGAGCGAACGTGCTGGTTATACCCTTCGAAGCAGTGTTTCACATTCCACGTGTTGGCTGACAACGCGAGATCTAAGTGTATACTTACGTTATCGTCCATAAATATGGCATCAGGACCTACGGCGGCTAGATAGGGGCTAACAGATGGGTCGAGGATTTCATCCCGATGAATAACTGTTGTCACTAAACCGGGACGAAACACACGGAGATCAATTCTGCCACCAACTGATACATCACACCATCACAACTGTAACTGTGTCTTTCAGTGATATTAGTTTGAGATAAAGTTCCTGAAAAGTTTTCCAGTTCCGTATCCGTTGGTAATATACAAAATCGGGACTCATCGGTGAACAATATATTGCCCCTTTACTGTGATGTCTAATGAATGTGATCCAAAGTTCACTGTAATCGAGCTGTTCTTTAAGATGACGTCAGTGGTACCCGGATTGATGGTTGTCTGGAATAAAGCTGACTTTCATGCAGGCATGTGCATACAGTTTGCCTGGATATCGCTATTCCTGAAGACGTCGCAACGTTCGAAGAAAGTTGTTGAATTGAATTCCTCGGATAACACTAAACTTGCAGATGTAGGTAATGGTCCTTACAGGTGGTTGTAACCCAATGGACATCCACTACCAGGTCTTCGTGACATTGTATGTTTATTTTGATTGTGATTTCTTAAGTGGCTAATGAGTGAACGGTTGACATTTAAGGCTCGGGCAATCTCCAACGATCGTTCTCCAGAATGGATATACATCCGATTGCATATCAACGTGTGTTTTCACTCAAATGCCGTTGACGATTCATTTCAGAAATTTAGACCATAAAATAAAGAAAAGAGCACCAGAAAAAATGTAACATTCATCACAACGGAAAAAATAGCAACTACTGAAACGAGCATGTATCCATATCTATCAGAATACTGAACCCTATGTGTGGCTATGCAAATATTTTACTGCGGGACTGCTTTTGCATTTCACTGCAGGGTATATATGAAAATTTTGTTGCTGTAATCTTTTTTCTGTCGTTGATGTTGCTAATCCCAGAATGTCTGCTAGCAATCTCCATGAATCCAAAAATTTCAAGAAAATCCCAAAACAGAAGAGGGTTCTGAAGAACCTTCTCTTTTTCAAAATTCAAACAAGTCAAGATATGGGCAGAGTAGTCGAAATAATGCCAGTGGCACTGCGGGAGTATATTCTGACCTTCTCGAAAAGGAAGAGCTTTTATGTGGGTGCTCACAAAGCGCGAGAAGGCAATCTGATATTTCCTTGACATAAGCCTGAATGAACCCCCTGGAATACTTCCGAAGTACTAAGGATGACTAGGAGGAGTCCTTCCAAGTTCATTGAGATCAGTCTTCTTAAGGGAGGATAATTCTCTAAACGTAAGAGACTCTCTCCTCAGCCACGGTCTTAGCCAAAAAATTGGCTTCCTCATTACCATCAATCCCCACGTGGAATAGGACCCACTGAAAATCTACTCTATGATTAGAAGAGATCCGACCAAGAAGATTTATGTTATGAAAGCTAGCCTGGTCACCAATAGATGTCCAATTGGAAAGATGCTGAGACACGGCTGTCAGTCAAAATACAAACGTCTTGAAATTGAACCTGGGCTTCGAATGCGAACTGCAAACCCCCTTCATCCTGTTTTTCTTCTCTAGTTATGCTAATTTTACTGTTTATTGCTTGTTTTAGGAACAGAGTGTATATTTTTTAAGCAACATATTTAAATTGCTTAAACATTTTTGTATTATATTTAAAAATTGTCAATCTTTTTTGAGACATTAACAACTAAAAACTGTTTATTGTTGAACTTCAGTGTTGGTGTGAGTTATTTAATAATAATGATATAAATAGCGTATCTTGATAAGTTATTACTTCAGATATTTAAAGTAACAAAAAAGTTATGAAAGAAAAAAGTTTATTTTTGAAATTAATTTTTATCTCTATTGTTAATCTATGCTTGTCATCATGTTCAGGAGCATTCATCTCACTTGACAATATTAACAAAGTCATTCCATTTTTCATAATTCACTACTTTAATGGTATAAATATATGGCAGTAAAATCCGATTAAAACACAGAAACAACTATAATTTACATCATTTTAATTACCAGAAATTTAAAAATGCATCCATTGAAATATTACATTAAAATGGCCAAATAACAAAAAAAGTTTTAAGGAAAAAAAATTACAAATTTTTTGTAAAAATAGCTTTTTAGCAACGCAATATTGATTTTATTTGAATAACGTAATGCAAGAATAAATTAATTACTTGTTCAAATATTTTATTAGAATATTCGATTTTTGTATTTTGAGTTTCATCATTTGTGAAAATAGAAAGTACAATATATGAAATTGTTGTATTTTAAATACAATGTAACAAGAGCTTTTTAAATTTTTTGCATCTATCTAAGACATCTTGCTTTGCAATTAGATTTTGAGTGAGTGTATTAGCGTTAACACACACTGTAATTGATCCTCGACAGATTTAACGCACATCAGCCTCTCTACACAAGGGGTCTTCAGCAGTAGTAGTCTCGAAATCATGACTTTCCAACCACGAGTCTGTGACCAATTAGATTTTGAAATCAAGTTGACTTTAGTTTTGCAGCTATTGAGTTTTTATTCAAATTCTACTTAGATTTAAGAGATATGCATTAAAAATTCTTACCATTATAGATTCTGGACAGTGTGAAATCAATGATGAATATCTGATATCCAATCGTTTGAACTGAAAAATGCTTATTATGAATGGTATATTTCAGAGACACTGCTTTGGTATTCTGCACAAGAATGTTTTCTAAATGTAGATCACGGTGTTCGAAATTATAGGCTGCTTCTGCCACTGCCAGGGCTGATACAATTTGTGACATAATGCTCACACCCAACCAAGCATTTTGGAGAATCTAGTTAACAAAATTGAGATTCAAAATTTTAGCTTTACACATAACTTTAAAAATTATGTAATTTAAATTAATTCAAACGAGGATGTTTCAAGAGTTAGGATGTTTTCTTTGAATAAAATTTAAAATACCAAGTGACTCAAAAAATCGTTAACATTTGAAAATTCAATAATTCATGGAATGACACTCGTGTGTTTGAAATGGCTTGCCTTAAAACGTTTCCCCATGCGCTTAAGACGTCCTGATCACAGACCCCCTCACCATAGATTTTACTGGAAGTCCGACTAGCTGCTAGACCGGGTAGCGGTCTTCACAGGACCAAGTCTACAGTGTAGGAAGTACTCCTATGTCTACCCCTCAATAACCAAGTTAACTCCTCAGGAACATGTCTCCGGTTATATATGTTGGTCAATTTTTGGATTTTCTTCATTCGATTTTCAACAAAGTTGTTTCATGATTCCGTTTTTGTGTGACACACAACTGTGTGTGTGTGTTTGTGTGAGTACTATCATTAAATCACCAATTGATTTCCTTCATAAAAGATTTTAGAAGGAGATGACAGAACAGAAATACTAAAATAACCGAAATCCAACAATGGAGGAATCGATGCTATTCGAATATTTACTGCTGTTAATTTAACTGTATCCTCATCTTAGTATTCCCAAGTAAGGATGCACAAACTGAAATATGCGAAAGAAGATGCCATTGTAAAAATATACTCAGCGACTTCATTGTAATATGTAGAAAACGGGAAATTGTAGTTAGCTATAAGAGATCCGAGGTTTTTATCCACAATATGTACTTCTATTCAAATTATGAAAGCATTACTTAATCCTATCCGATGTTTTCCCTTCGAGCATCTAAAAATATAAGTGTGGGCACTAATAAGCCTGGGGCGTAGAAACCAATGGGGGCGTAAATGCTGTTAATAACAGAAAGTATATCTCTTTCGTAAACAGATTTGACATCAATTACAAAATTTAAATTTGTGGATTTGACAAGTTCTTCACTGATTACATTCCAATCGAAAAAAAAAACATTTCTGTAACTTGTTCTTCTGGACAGCCATCATCGCAGCATAAGTCCACCTTCTTTCATAGCTTGTATAACATGAGATTTCAGTTGCTCTAATTCTTTTGCATTCCTAACACTTATGATTAGATTGACTGTATTAAAACTTTCTCTTAATTTAACGATTGCCTTTTGAAGGAGCTCTGTTGGGAATTTCTGCAACTACTATAAATGGTATTTGGGTTATTCAGAAGAAAGGGACGGGAAGATATGCCAAACACCAATCGGCAGTGCTTGCACATCTCAAGTTTGGTACGTTTAGAGTCCTTCCACGACAAGAACCTAAGTACACATTTTGGTCTTCAACTCTAAAATATATCTGTAGAAAATTTTTTTTTGTGTGTGTGTTAGAAACTCTCATGACGTCTGAGCGGAATCAACAGTATTGGCAGTATTTGACGCATAAATTATGGTATACTTACATTCCTTGTCAATGGTTCGCCACAGTAAGAGCTTTCAATAGTGAGAAACAACTGTTGTTCTGGATATTGATCTGAATGAAAAAAAAAAGAATATTTTATGAATGAATATTTCTTGCATGAATGATACAATTTAAATAGAAAATTTTCAGTTGGAAGATTTATTATCATAATTTGTGAACTTCAAGGGGAAGAAATGAATTAATAATATTTCCCCTAGAAAGAGATAAAACTATTACTATAACTTAGTTGTGGTTTTTTGGCCAAAAATAAAATTTAAATCCAAATTTTGAATGAGAAAACTTAAATTAGAGCTTAATCAATTCTCCCTTTGTAAGTTTTATATCAAGTACAAATTTTGGAAGGATCGTAAGAGCTATAAAAACAAGGTAATATCCAAAGCCGGAAATCCTAGGTTCCTTTATGCTTTTAACGTTCTAATTTTGATTATTTTTAGTATTATATTTTCATAAAATACTGTGTTTTTTTCATTAAAACTATTAAATAAAGTTAAACATTACGAAGAAAACATGTTACACAGAGTCATGGTGGTAATTCCATCTGAGAAATTAAAGATGGGAAAATGACTGCAGATAAAAGTTGGTTATAACTTGTTCACTCTGTTGCGAACTGTCACCCGCAGAAGTGTGAAGTTGCACCAAAAGAAGAGACATTTTAATAAAATAAACAGTTTTATTATGGCTATCAAATATCTCTCTAAATTCGACCTAAACTAGGAGAGCTGTCAGGTTAATTACTAATTTAAATTTCTATAATAATAGATTCAATTCTTATCGTGTAGGTAGATCCTCAGTCAAACTAAGCGCCCTGAAACAACTCGTCGGATCTGAATCCCAGTAATTTCAACTATTATTTCCCTAACTCCGCATGACAACAATTACCAACCTCTCCCCGACTTGCCTCTTCTTGACTTTAAATAGCAACTCTCATTTTGAATCGCGGTTCCTTTACAGAAAGCGGTTTTAAGAACATATAACGTGATGAAGATATTTTCCCTAGAAGATTAGTAAGAATCGCGAATAGAGGGAACCCATTAATATTCAAGTTGAATTAAAGTAGAATAACTACAGAGGGGCAGTATATGAGAGTTAAATCACATACCACGTTGTACTTTCAGATAAAAAATAATTTTTAAAGATGGAAGAAATTATGACCTTTTCCAAGTACTGTTTTAAACTGCTGTAGTTACTTTGTCATTTAACCTACTGTTTAACTATTTGAGCTACAGTCAAACATGCTTATTAGGAGATTCTTAATTGCCAAACCCGCAGAAAATTAAGAAATGAAACGTGTGTCAATTCACGGAAAGATCGAAACTATTTTGCATGCTTTCTCTCTCTAACCATGTCAAAAATAGTAAATCTAGAAGAAATACCTTGCCTAAAAATTGGATCTAAAACTGATCTCAAAAATTGAACCATTGTATGATTTTTTAGGATACTTGTAATTTAAGACTTGTACTAAAAGTAAACTCTAGTTAAGATTGTCTGCTAGATGCCAAATGTTGCTGAATGACTAATCGAAGTACAGATGCAACATATATGTACATTATTGGTAACAAAAGGATTAAAATGGATTTACATTTTAAAGAGAATTAACATATTATTCCTCAGAGAAGGTGCGTATAACAAATGCAAGAAAATAACCGAGTACGAGACTACCATCGAATACAAGAAAATAATTGTGCAAGATTCTACGGGTACTATTGAATATAGGGAAAGATTTGTGAAAGAGTTCAGGGGTATAAATCTTACATTCTTCCGCAAAGAGAAGTTGTATCCTCGAACGGTCTGCAAAGGGTGATTAGAGTACTGTATAATTGCAATCAAGTATGCGTGTAGCAGGTTCTTTTCGCACCTTTATACTAACCTCGAGGGGAAAAACTTTTCAGGAATTGTTTGATTGGTTTATAAGAACCTCTTTCCGTGAAACAAATGTGACACATGCAGATGAGTCTTACTATTTAAAGTAAAATGAAGCAAGTTCTCAGCTGATATTGAAAGCGAAATCATAGAAAATAGTGC
Organism: Trichonephila clavata; assembly: GCA_019973975.1. Lineage (NCBI taxonomy): Eukaryota > Metazoa > Arthropoda > Arachnida > Araneae > Nephilidae > Trichonephila > Trichonephila clavata. Next base: position 217,169 of record BMAO01016881.1, on the reverse strand, counting down.
TAGTGAAGTTGTAACGGATTTATCCGCGAATCTTCCATGAAACCTCTTGGGTAAAACTATTCTTTTAAACTATAAGTTCTGTTGAAAACTTTCCCTCGAAGAAGAAGACGAGATTCATTTAAATGAGTTGTTTTATTTAAGCGTTGGCATTTAAATAGTCGATGGATGGTCAATAGTTGATAATTGGAGATTAAAAGTGATTAAAATTTAAACTAGATTTACAACCGTAGGTCGTATAATTAAGAAAGATATTTACAGAGAATTCTAGCGTAGAAGTCAAGAGTACTGTAAGAGCAAGTTAAATAAATTTTAATTATATGTTAGTAGCATTAAACCTGTGCGATTACTCTTCCAATTATTTACTAAGTGCATTTCCTACATTTATTTGTGTTGATTAAGAAAAAGAGATAAAGAAAATTGCATTTAAAGCTTGCTATGGTTGATCTTTTCACGAACCCCCAAACACCAATAACCCAAAGTGGGTTGTTACAAAGTAATCTTTGCGAAAAATACTTGCAGAATATCTGCGTATATTTATTAGACTTGCATAAGACTTGCTCTTATCATTGTTAGAATATCTATAATATTCGGATCCAGTGCGTCTGTCTGACTTCACCTTGAATCAGGTAAGTATAATATTTGATTTAATTAATTAAAAGTGAGAATAGTTCGCTCCCATGTGTCTCTTCCTTCTGCTACCCATCTTACTGATGAGAACTCTCGTTCCCCACGTGGGTACAGCGTAAATGCTAGGAAGCATACGTATGGATCAAATCTTTGTAACCTCCATGAATAGGAGGACATATTGTATGGATAGATTACTAATAGTAGAGCAAAGATTTTGGTTTTTTGCAGGGCTTATATGAAAGCATATATTTTGCAATGACACCATAGTTACACTAGTCGCCAAAAGAATTCCAAGTATCACAATACTGAATGAATGCAATGTGAACAGTGATAAGTTTTATGACAATGTTTCAGAAAATTACAAGCTAATAAAATGCAGGTTGTCTAAAATTAAGAAACCCTACTTCAAAGTAATTTGCAGTCAAAACGAGGCAGCAGAAAAGAGAAAATTTCATGGATGTCTTACAAAAGAGGTGATGCAGTGAAACAATACAACGAAGCAAAAAAAAAAGTTTTAAAGATCGCCACCGAGGAGCTATTTAATCATAAAATCCAATGGGCCACAGCATTACAAAACTTTCATAGGTGGTGGTTATTGCAAAATATGTTTCACGTGATGGCCATCGGTGTCAGCAAACTGCTGGAGATGCAAGATGGCATCTTCCACAGTGGATAGAAGTGAGTGATGGGTCATGTTAGACACAGGCCGAGACACGCAGTTTTTCAGATCAGCTAAAGTTTATAGGCTGTCTCGACATAAATGAAATCTTTCAGATGCCCTGCAGCCAGAAATTGAGCGGAAAACATCATCCAATGTGTGGATAAGTTCCGTTGCGTATCAAGATAGTGAGAACAACGCACAATCGTGCTTGAAAAACCGAAACATTTTCACTAACAGCGATGGGTAGCGTTAACTTGTGATGGAACATATTACTCAGCCTCTTGGCCTCAAATCCTCAAAGAAGTACGGGCTTGGAGGGGGGGGAATGATGCCGTAAATCAACACCATACCGTGACCTTTGGGGAATGCAACAGGTTCTGATGATCTCAAGCGCGGAAAATGTGCGCAGTCACCGCACCTTCCAAATGAAAATGCGTCTCACCAGTTCAAACAATGTCCCACGGCAATTCCGCATCGACCTCCAGGCAAGTAAAAAACTGCAGTGAAAAATGGTATGGTGATTTTACGGTAAACTGTCGCTTCATTAGTGACAGTTTGCACGGATGATAGCGGAGGATGTCCTGCAAGACATGATGAAGAATTAAACGTGAGAATCCAACATCGCGGGCACTAGTGCTAGCCTGGACGCTCAAAACTTTGTCCTCTTGGACTTGCAGCGTAACCTCCGACATGGAGTTTCGTCTTCTTCCAAGACTTACCGCTAACAATCCGGTTTTCCTTAATTTTACTATCATTTTTTGGACCTATCATTTACTTACATTTTTTTATTGGACCTCTTTGCATCCCCATCAATATCCAGACTTTCCGTAGAGACTACTGTGGAATCAACGTTTTTGTAGTAAAGTTTGATTAAAAACACCCAGTCTTGTAAACTCAACGTCATTTCGAGTAGCAAGCAAACTGACTGTATGATCTCCGTGAATGTTTTTGGGCTTTACAAGCATATGCACTGTGATGAAAGTACTGATTTACATGTCTGCTTCTGATGTGTTTTGTTCAATGTCCCCTGGTGGCGATCTTTGAAACTATTTCTTTTGTGTCACTGCATTAAATTCTCATCCCTTTCATAAGACATGCATGATATTTCCCACTTTTCTACCTCCTCGTTTCGGTTATGGGTCATTTTGAAGTCGGGTATTTTGATTTTGGATCATCTGTATTTAAGTTCTGCTTGAAAACTTATACATTCCCTAAAAGTAAGCCATGATGCATTTTTTGCAATAAATAATTGTACTGTGTCTTAGACAAGAAAAAAGAAAGAAAAAAAAAGGGAAAATTTTGAGAATCTGATGACAGCGGTTTGTTTTCACAATTGCTTCATATATGTATGATTTAAATACAATCTGCCATTTTTCAGATTCCTATTCAAACAAATTAGAATAATTAATATCTTTAAATGAATATTTCTTTGTATGAGTTTACATCATTTTTTAAATATTTTAAAAGATTTCGCCTTAGAAGTAAATTATTATTCACTTAAAGGGTTTTGTATCTACAAGAGCTAACTCCATATTAGAGCAAAAAATTTATAAAAGCTTAAAGCAAAATTTTATACGTCCTTTGACTCATAATCAGTTATTTAAAGTTCAATTCTAACTGCATATAAAAGCAATCCATGAACAAGTACAAAATTTAATGTATTTACTCAGAAAAATGAATTTAAAAAAAGAAACAAGTTTTTTTTTAGTTTACCTGGTTGAGGGTGTTCGGCTGGATCCTTTAATCTGTCAAAACTATTTTTATAATCCCACCAAGCTTTCATCAGAATTTCAGGAAAACGATCTCGGACTAAATTAATACTGAAATATTTTTTAACATTCATTCATAATAGAATACATTGACTTGACTTTTGATATTATAGATAATAATAAATAAGTGATTGAAGTTACACTCGACGACAAAAATCCGTTTTATGTAACAAGAAAACTGTAACAAATTATATTTAGAACAAAGTTGAGAATGAAAGAATTTATATTAAAATATTTCCAATACAAATAGTTTTATTGTAACAAGGTTTTTCTAATTTTTACAAAAATACAGTTTTTATGAACTATGTTAACATGCATATGCTATTGTGTAGTGCTACATATGTCTTGGGATTTCCTTCTGTATTTTGCTTTAGAAACGTCTCGTCCAACAATAGTCGGTTAGCATACGTGGGTTCAACTTGCCCTGATATTGTTGTTCTATTGTAGAAATGACCCGGTGGAATCGTTCACCATCCTCATCGCTGACGAAAGCCAAATTTTTTTTAGAAAAAATGTTCAAATATGTGTGTGGGTGTGTAAGGAGTGTATTTTTAAGGACATGTGACAACCCAAAGCTTATATGTAGTTTTAAAAACTCCTAAACAATACTTTTATTGTCATCTGATCTGAGAAATTTAAGTCACTTTTATGAAAGACTGCCTAGCACATTTTTCCAGATCTGGGAGTTTTCTTTAAAAATTTCATTTTTCATTAACTTCCTGATTTAAAGACATACAAATATGCCCCCTTTAATTTTTGCTTTATTTATTTTGAGAAATTTTTTCTTTAGGTATAAGAATCCTTCACCATCTCAAATCATTGCTTTCAAGAAGTTTTTCATAAGGTCAAGTTTTATATGAAGAGGTGGTAAAAATATATTATCAGGTTGCACTAATAAAGCAGACTTCCTTAATGAAATGATTTTGTCTGTCCCTACTATCCCATTCGCACAAAAAAAAACTTATTATAACCGCTGTAATCCTAAAAGTAGAGCAATAATTTTAAGATCTCCATAAATTTTCTATTCAGTTCGTTATAGTGAATTATATTAAAGGTAAAAAATTCCACGGTTTCATAGGTCTCTTTTATTTTACTAGCCTGACCAATCGACATGGATGAAAGTTCATTACCTTTAAGTGAAAGAACAAGCTTCAAGCTTATTTTTGATGTGTGTGTGCTTCAATAAATAAACGCCAATCTTCTGTTTTATATTCTATACTCTAAACCAGAGGTTCCCAAACTTTTTAGTCTCATAGACCCCTTGCCATGTTTTCCGGTTTAAGGTAGACCCCTGCTTAATTAATATTGAATTTTTGAAAATTTATGAACTATATGAACTATAAAAAAGACATTTGTCTTTTTGACTGCTGGTTCTACTACTCCTACTTTAAAAGAATTAAATTTCTTACTCTAATGAAGCATAGTGTTTAAAATTAAAAAAACACATGTTAATTAAATCAATTAAAAGTTAATTAATAAAAAAATTAAATTAAATAACTAAACGACAAACAAATTATTTTAATGGGAGGGATGAATCTCTAGCACTACAATATCAAATTTTCAACATTTGATATCAATCTTGTCTGATTTAACCTTAAATCTCCTCTCTCTTATTATTGTCAGTTTTTTTCTTTATTATTACTTTGTTTGTTTGTTTTGGAGATTGGCAACCGCACTGAAACTCCTCCATACAAACTTCTTCATGCTGAAAATGAAAAACTTCCTCACGATATTCCATAAGTCAGGACCAGTAGCGCACACAAAATTTTTTCAAGGGGGGAGTCCATGGTCGAAAGTTCCCCTACTCGTATCATACCTCAAGACAACACCTATTGATTCGTCTGTTTTTGTCAATTTTGTTAACAAAAAACAGTTAAAAATAAATTATTGAATTAATAATTAGCATTAAATAATAAAATAAATTGTTCTTTCAAGTACTTAATTAAATTTTACGTTATATATAAAAAGGATTATCATCAATCGAAAAAAACTCTAGGGATTTGGGGGGTTGTCCGGACTTCCAGGACACCCCCTTGTGTGCGCCACTGGTCAGGACATATAACAGGTTTGACTTTTCAAAGCAAAAATTTCTGGCGTTCTTTTCTAAATTTTAAGATCTTCATTAGTGCTTATTACGATTAGTTCCTATTTTAATGTGACATTTTTTTAATATGACCATATGAATTAATTGCTTACTGTGCTATTGCCATAGTCAAAGCATACTCAAACCTGGTTTCAAAATCTGAATAAAAGGCACTTAAATGTTGAACGTAGGTTAAAACATTCAGATTGCCTGTGCCAAATTTAGAAGGAAAAAAAAATTCAGGATCTCCAATATTATGCTTTTTTAGCTTAGGGGGAAAAAAAGCTGAAATGGTTCTTGTTTTAATAAATTTATGCTGTCACCTTGTAAATGCAAATTAACCTCCTTATAAATTTCGTAAATAAATCTGTTAAATAAGTAAAATTTTGTTTCCACTTGATTATAAATTTTCTTTTAAAATTAAAATCGCGATCTAGTTTAATGAGAGCCACTATCATACCCACTTACACCTCATGGACCCTGAAATTAATTTTTGGCTGACTTAGACCCCCTGGAGGTTGCCATAGACCCCTGGGGGTCTATATAGACCATTTTGGGAATCACTGTTCTAAACATTTATTATGTCATGGTTATTATTACAAAATACCAGATTATTACCTTGTGGAAAAAACAAACCTTTAAGCTCTACATTTCAATTCCAAAAGTAAGCTATTTTTGTTCTTGGTTGCAACAAATGCCATCCCTTTAATACAGACCCCAAAAGTTCTGCCTGTTGTTTAGATAAATTTAACCTTTTATTGCTATGACCTGGAAGCTTAAATTGCATGTCCTATGGTCGAAAAGCAGTGTATGCAGTGGAATGTTATGCAGGAGATGTATGCTGTCTATAAGATTGGTGTGATAAGTTCATGGTAAACCAAGTTAATAAGGTAATCTCATAACCAAAGTATACAAGGACTCATGTCTGAGGTTTTGTGAAGTCGAATCGTAAGAAAATGAAGACTGATAATAGTGATGGCTCTGTCATTGACAAAATGGCAATGGAGACCATGTTTCATATAGTTCATGTTGAAACATCTTTCTACACAAATACTGTTGTTGAAACATTGAAACTAGAACCATAGAGCGTTTCAATAACAATATATAAGTCATTCGGCAATGATAAAGAAAGTCCCAAGACTCGCAGCACTGATCTGTTTGAAAAAAATATGAGTCGCGAAAGTCACATCTTATCATTACATGTAGAGTGTTCAATGGAATTTTGAGACCCTTATGTAAGCTTTCGAAGCTCTGAATGGAAATCGTGCATGTTAACCATAACTTATAAATGGAAAGATGCCTCTTTCATTTATGAAATATTTCATGGTTATTTCATTCCCATGGTCCCCATACCATTCCCACGCATGTTCAAACACAATGATAATAATAACAGTATCGATTTTTGAATTGGTGACGTCTTTTGATTTGATGAAATCGGTTGACGGTATAATACGTATTCACTAAGAAATCAAGTTACTAAGGAATCTTTGTTTAATAAGATGTTAGTGATTTCTTAATCTTAAATAATTCAAGCAATTAAAATGTTTAATATCTATCAAAAATAAATTTTAAAAATTTTTCTGAAAAATTAGGAATAAAAACCTGTAAATTGTTGGAAAGTTAGGTGCTACATAAATGGATCCTTCATTTAAATCACTGAGGAGCCTGTAAGAAAACAGAAATAATATTCTGTGAATAGGATAATTATAAAATGTATGCAAAAATAAATTTATCGAATATATTTTATATGCTGAGGGTAATATTTAAAAATCTTAACTTATTTTATTATAATTTTGTAAAAATAACCTTTTTTTTGTTGTAAAAATTATTTATTATTGATTTTACTACCAAAAGTTGAAGACTGTCTAAATGTGTGGGCATGATTATACATAAAAACAAATTACATTGTTATTTAAGAAGTATTCTTGAATTAATTTTTTAAGAATTTATAAAATTTAAACAAAAATTTCTCGTTATTATTTGTGAAATATTCCAATGAACAGCAATATTTATGAGCTATGCAAATTTTATTCCACAGTAAGACTGTCAGATTGTCAATAAGAAATATCTGCTGATTTAAACATTATACAACAGAAGATGCAGAATTTTCATATTTCCGACAAAAGTTACATTTCATCTAATGGAAATCTAATCTTGCTACATAAGCTTTCTTTATAAATTGTATCTTTACCTCTTTGATGTTAATAAATTAAATATCAATTAAATTTCTATCATTTTATTAAATGCAATGACACGTTTATTTCTTTTCAAGATGATTCAAATATTAATTTCAATATTATAATAATCCATTAAAACTGACTTAGAAGAAATAATATCTGGAACTGCCATTTCCAAAGAAATATTTCGATAAGAATTCGTTGGGTGTTGACCACTTATTGGGATGCATTTCAAAATTCTCCTCGTTCCATCAACATTTCTAAAGCTGTAGACTTCCCCATATGCTCCTTCACGAATCTTTCTTGCAGTTCTTTGTTTCCTACATATTTGTTTAAAAGAAAAACGCATCATAAGCAGCATAATAAAAAAATCGAGGAATCTAATTTATCTGAAAGCCAGTGATTAAAGTTTTCATCAATTCTTCATTATTTTTTCATGTCATTTAATATTGTTTCGTATTCTAAAATATTTAGTACCATTTCAATTTCGTGACCGTGGTAGCCTAGTGGTCAAGGTGTGTCAAGAGTTCGAGCCTAGTACCGCTGAAAACTCCCCGTGTAAATCTGTCGAGACTCAAACGTCCTCCCGTTGTTGTGGTGTGGAAGTTAGAAGAGTGGGGGTACCAGATCAGATATCGTCTTCGTCACTTGACCATGGTTCAAAAAATGAGTAGAAACCAAAAGTCATCGAGTAGCTGAATAGGGCGCCGTTAATATTCACTCTCTCCATTTAAATTTCTTTTCTTTACTTTGATTTAACCTTTACGTGACTATTTAAATTATGCATTAGAGTTATAGCTATTGTTAAATTAAAAGTAAAATTTTTCAATAGCATTAACATTATATTCACTAATTTAAAATGGCTGTTTGATGAAAACCTTAAAGTGATTTAGTCGAAATATCCAGATGTATTGTAAATGTAAAGTAATATAAGTTCGAGTAAGAATGTATGCATTGTTCATCCACATAAGATATTTAGTAAAAAAGAAAATTAAATATGAAATAATAACGCATCACATTTTGTATACTTTGTTTCTTTAACGGCGAATAATCAAATTCTTTGTAAAATATTTAAGTCTATTTAAATATCTTTTCTTTATTTTGAACCAATTTTTAATTTATTATTTAAATTCTGATGCATTAGTTATAGATATTGTTTAAGTTGAAAATTCTTTTTCATATTGATATCGTCTGCTTTAACTCAATGAGTTATGTAACTCTAACTTATCTGGTTTTACTTAATTTATTTAATGATATAAATCGTCTGTGTGAAAGTTATGTTACTTTAAGTTGGTATCTTTAGTAATTTTCCTTAATAAGTTTGTCGGGAAAAACGATTGTAATGTATAATCGAAGCTGGATGAATTTAACGCGTGTTTAATTTTTGTACATATATTTTCGAGACAGCATCATTCATTCGGAAATATTTGAGATCATTTGAGTAATTATAAAAATAAAAGACGTTTGAGGAATATAAACTTTGGATGCTATTATTCGCAATTACATTTCATAAATACGTTTATCTATGTAGTACAAATGATTTTAACATTTAGTATTTATTGATCATTTTTTATTTCAAAAACTATTAAAAGGATAATAGATTCTAAAACGCACTCTACCTTTGACCATTTCCAATAATTTAAACATTTTCTTTTCTTCTTTTAATGAACATCTATATTTTCAATTTCCTTCTTTGTAAAATTACTATTTTAACTGCATGTCATGAAGAAACTTTAAAAGAATTTAAAGTTAAATGAACTTTAGAAGAACTTTCAATATTCATGAAAACTTAAAATAAAGTGGGAAGTAAAATAAAGTATAGTTATATTAAGCATCTGAAATATATTTTCTACAAACCAGAATGGAACAGCTTCAACAAACTTCACTTCTGTCTTAACATTGCAAAATTTAAGTACTTTCTCCACATCAACAGGTATTTCAGGATTAATGTTAGGCGGAAAATTCTAAAATTGGGGGGGAGCGAAATAGATAAATTTAATTATCAAACTTTTTTAATAACAGAGCTTTTTTGCAAGAAAAATACTTTTAATCAATATAATCAGAAGACAGAGGTATTTTTTTTATAGAAATATACAGTGGACCCCAAAAGGGTTCGTACACTTGCAATTTCCAATAAAATTTAATATTTTCGACTAATAAAAATTAATATATTGTAATTGTAATTTTTTAATGATATCTGCAGCTTGTTCTTAATAGAATGACATAGTTATTTTTTTAAATGATATAACTATTATTTTTAAAAATTAATAATCAAAAAATTATTGAAAAATTACGTCACAAAAGTCTTCGTACACCTAACAAAAATCTCAACTTAGCTTAAAATATTGTATTTCTTTCTTACTTTAGTACTTAGTAGGATATCTTTTAGTGTCCACAATAACTTTTAAATGTTTTGGTATAGATTTAATCAGTTTTTTGTAATTTCTGCATCGGTTTTCCTCCATGCTTCTGTTATTATTGTTTTTACTTCCCATTATGTGTTTATATGTCATGTTTTCCTTTTTTTAAAAACAAATTCTCACCAAATATGTTCTACTGGGATAAATAAACTGATTGAGGAGGTTTTTTCAGAATTTTGGACAGTTATGGAGACACCAGCGGTGTACATTGAAAGCAGAGCGCTTGGCGTCATTACCCTGTTAAAGAATGAAGTAGTCTCCTATATCCAAATTTTCGGCGGATAATTTAAAATTTCACTTTAAAATATTTAAATAGAGCTGATGATTCACAATACCATCAAAAAATACCAAATTACCTAATTTTGAGGCCGATTTACACCTCCACGCAAGAACACTTCCATCTCCATGGTTCATTGATCCAATTTGATTCTTGGGATTAAGTTTCAGAAAATTCAAAATTGACAGCAAATTGATTGGGATGACGGAAAATTAAACATTTTTGGTTCTGATGGGCATATAATAGTTTGTAAATGAAAAAATGAGGAATTTAATCCCATGAATTTATGTGGAACAAGAACTCCTCCATCTCCACGCTGAAGCATGGAGGTGGAGAAGTTCTTACGTGGGGGTGTAAATCGACTTTAAAATTAGATAATTTGGATTTTTTTTTTGTAATATTGTGAATCATGAGCTCTATTTAAATATTTTAGAGGAAATTTAAATTATCCGCCTAAAATATGGATATTGGAGGTCACTTCATTCTTTAACAGGGTAATGACGCCAAGCGCTCTGCTCTCAATGTATGCCACTGGTGTCTCAAGAACTGCCTCAAAATTCTGAAAAAACCTCCTCAATAAGTTTATTTAGCCCAGTAGAACATATTTGGTGAGAGTTTGATTTAAAAAAAAAAGAAAACATGACATATAAACACATAATGGAAAGTAAAAACAATAATAACAGAAGCATGGAGGAAAACCGATGCAGAACTTACAAAAAAACTGATTAAATCTGTACCAAAACATTTATAAGTTATTGTGGACACTAAAAGATATCCTACTAAGTACTAAAGTAAGAAAGAAACACAATATTTTAAGCTAAGTTGAGATTTTTGTTAGGTGTCCGAAGACTTTTGTGGCGTAATTTTTCAATAGCTTTTTGATTATTAATCTTTAAAAATAATAGTTATATCATTTTTAAAAAAAATAACTATGTTATTCTATTAAGAACAAGTTGCAGATATCATTAAAAAATTACAGTTACAATATATTAATTTTTATTAGTCGAAAACATTAAATTTTATCAGAAATTGCAAGTCTACGAATACTTTTGGGGTCCACTGTATGTTGCTATTTATAACAGAATTGTGATATTAGATTAATTAATTTTTTTATCAGTCTATATTAATTTTACCATTCCTTTGAAGTGTAAATAAAAAAAAAATTAATTGCCACTATGTGTGTGTATTATGTAAAGCAGATTTTGTGCTCAAAATTTCATAGAATGCTAACCCTTTAATTTTTTAAAGGAAAAAAACTTTGGGAAATAATTTTAAAATGCTGCTCCTCCAAAAATTTGACGTACACCCATGAAATATAATTTATAAGTACGTCCAATTTTGTATAAGAAAAATTGGTATGGGGTTTTTGAGATAACTTGATTGGTATTCGTACAATACTTCTTTTTATGAAAGCTAATTGAAAATTCCATAAAAAATGTATATTCTAAATTTATTATTTTTTTTAAAAAAAATAAGTATTGCTTTGATACAAAAATGCATACCAACTTTTGTTATATGCATTACAGACAATAATTGGGGGGAAAAAAACGTTAAACATTTGGCGCAATAGAAAAAAGCCTTAGCATTTTAAATGAAAACAAACTAGTTATTTTATCTTTCTGAGATAAGTATGTTTAAAGTTTTGATTTGCCATTGGGAAGTGAATAAAAAGAAAAACGTAAAAGTTATCATAACTCTGATTTTTTTAAACTTAGAGCTTTCAAATTTTGTCAGATTTTAAAAAAGTTTATAAAGGATAACTTAGGCTAAAAAAAATTAGATTTGACTTTTTGAACGATTTTTGTCAATCGAATCTTACTGTGTCCCCCTTAAAAAATGGCCAACAGTTTTATTTATTTAAATATTATCAAGTATTTTTGAAATATCTTCTCATACTATAAAAAAAGCAATATATTTACATAAGGATGCTAATTACGGAGACAGTTTTTTTCAAAAAATTTCAAAGCTTTGTACGAAATGCTTAGGTTTTATAACTAAAAGGACTTTTAATTGTAAAATGAAAAATTATTTATATATTTTGGTTTCCTGCACACAAGAGTTATGATATATAGAACATGGTATTTATATTATAAAAAAATCTATGTAATGTTTTAACAAAAAATTAATGAAATAAGTTTTTGAATAGTAATTAACATATACTTTTGAATAATTAAATACATGAAATTACATAATTCATACTAATGATTAAATATCGAAATCGAATACCCTCTAGATAATTTCCTGGATACATCCCACTGATATTACAAATTTTTTTTATCATATGAGGCTGTAATAATGGACTGCTTACGAGGTCTATCCTCTCTAACTAGGTTTTTTCCCCCTCCAGCCAAATTGGCTCTTTGAACTATTCCAGAATTATAGTACTGAGTTATAGTCGCTATTAGAAGAGCGAGTTGGCGAGTTTCAGAGGTTGCATCTAATTTCAAATCTTATTAATCATTGTCTTGTCTGCATTGTTAAGCTCTGACGCTTAAATTAATAAAAGTGAATTATTGTAAGTATTAGTTTGTTATTCTTGCGAGCTTGATTTAATGGTTTTTCAATCCCTGTTGCGTTCGAGTACCTTAGGAGCCATAACGATCAGCGAGATCTTCACTTCAACCAATATGAGGAGAAGATACCGCGCCAAGACTGTCTTGCTTTAGCACAAAAGTTTCACTTCTTAAGTATTCACTTCATTGTAAGATAGAGAGTGTCCCTTATTACAGATGTTTCATTTATATAAACACGTCAAAAAGTATCAGTTATGACTGTAGAGATTTTGTTCATGATTAAATATCCATCTTGTTGCCTGCGACTTGTGGAAGAGGGAGTTGATGCATTCCCCCTTGCCAGAGAAGAAAGTAGTTTTTGTTGATGGACTTTTTGAGCGGTGCTTTGAGAAGTTTGTTTTTTCAGCCATAATTACACTTAATATACATCTCTAGCAGGTTTAAGTGTCGTTGGAACATTTTTCTATTGACATGGGCAGTCTCTTGTTGAGATGGTTAACGCATGCACCGTTACCGTTTGTGAATCACTAGTCGTGATTCATTGGAATTATATTTTTGTTAGATTCTCTGAGGAATGAATGCATAATCAATAGCAGTGTTAGGCTGTGTTGTCGGGATGAAAAGAAATCCCTATTCGGGTCAGTCATTAAGCACTTTTATTTCTGTTCTTTGTTGTTTGCAATTAGCGAAAGAATGGGACTCTGCTAGTTCATGTCAATACCATCGTACAAGGGGTTCATAAAGAAGTATACACTTTCAAGATGCTGTAACAATCAAAGACAAGCACAACCTCAGTGAACCGTAAGATAGATGTACTCTTGAAGTTTATGTCTCGCTTCTTACAGAATTGGCGTAAGCAATAGTATCCGTGTCATGTGACTAGTCAGTCAAAATGGCGGCGGTGTTTTCTGTGGAAAAAGGCTTTTGTTTTCTTAAAGTTTGCAAAATGTCACTGGAGCAATTTTTTTTTAATATGTTTACTTTTCGGTTGATACCACGATTGCAGGACAACACTGACGACTCCATTCTCGAATTGGACGGTGCACCACCACACTGGAAGAATATTAAGGCCCCATGGAAAGTATTGTATGAGACCTCGTCGTCAGTCAGGCTTTGGGCCCACTAGAGGCCATGGACTCCTCCGAATTGCGAGGTTTGTGGGGGGTGTACGACGCCATTGATTGAAACTGCTTACTTCTTTATGAATCTCCTTGTATTATGGACTCCAATATTTCGAGAGTAGTAATGTACCTCATTTAAATATTTCTAAGCAAAATTTCCAAGTAAAGTTTTCTGTGGGGATTGATTGTGAAATGAGTTTTATTACTGAAAACATGTGAAATTACCATTCACTGATCTATTTATAAATCACAAAGCATCTGTTTCAAACAACAGCCTTCAGTCCATTTGTTTTTCACATTTGTAGTGTAAGTTTGGTATAAAACCTAAATTGTTCAATTTATATTTTTAAAACTGATCAATTGTTCAATTGATCAGTTTTGTGATCTTAAATAATATGTATAATTAGAAATTATTAGAGAAGTAATTTTTTCACCGAGTGCATCAAATAAGTTATTCTGGAAAATTCGTAACAAATTATTTGCATTTAAATTTATATTTAGAAGGGCTTACTGAAACTAATTGTATAATGGAACTATTTCATAGGTCTATTCCGCGTTTCTCTACAAACAAATCCTCTTGGGGTAAAATGATATTTAAAATTTAGTTTATTGAAAACCTTCCTGCGAAAAGAAGAAGATGTGAGCATGCAAATTAAATCTTGTACATAAAGATTAAACTTTCGAATTAGAAGTAGATGAGATTAAGTTATCGAGCGATTATAGAGAAGTTAGACTACTACGGCTAGCAAGAATAGATTAAATATAAAGTGAACGTGAATACTTAGTAGTTGAATATTATAATATTAAAGTTGACGATTTGTCAAATAGAAATTAAATTAGATTAGGTCGATAAGATAATTAGAAGTTATTACTTGGACGTAAGTGATCTGTTTATTTAGTCTTCTCGTATTTCGTTGGCCTCGCTATTGTAATTCATATTTAGGATATCTAGACTTAGTTGATGAGTTTTGCGTTGTTATTGATACTGACAATAAATTGAATTTATTTTTGAATATGGCTAATCTTCCTTCCGACCTCCCCACACTGAGGGAAGAGAGAGTACTTCCCTCACAACTAACACTTGAATTTGTTATTTTTCGCTCAGTTAGCTTAGATAGGGTCACAAGGTTTTGTTCATAGGATATTTCGTTTTATTCTCCCCAAGTAATAGTAATGAGGATAATGCGAAGTTATAATAAAGATAAATTTATGAAACACCCCAAAATATAGCTACAAAAATATTAAATTGCTGAAAAATTTAATGAGTTTTTAGTAGGTACCAATATTTTCTAGTATTTTATGAAAATAATTTTTATTGAGGAGTGAAAATGAATATAAAAAAAGTTATGTTGAAATCTAGAAAATTTCAAATTAAAATTCTTAGTTGGAAAAAGTAAACTAAAGTATATTTGGAATTTTTCATTAAATATCAACTGATAAAATGACTGTAAGATATTGTGATCAGATATAAATTTTTTGAAACAATTTATAAAATCAAATCCTATTTGTTTTGGAAAATGTGTGATAAAAAGAGATACTGTTTTTCTTCCTAATTTTATGCTGGAAAAGAAATAAGAAAATAAAATTTTTAAACAAGAGAGTAGTTTTAGTGATGTTCGGTAGTTAAAAAACTGAAAATTTATCGTGTATATTTTGACATTTTCTTCAATCGTTGTCTTTTTTTACAAGTTGGAAGAATTGAAGTAAGGTGAATTATGCTACTGGGACAGTTAAAGGAATTCGGACAATATGGCGCACAATTCAGTCAACAAAAGACTTGGGAAGAAATGATTTTGGCTTGATACCAAAAATGACATTTCATTTGTAAGGGATTAATGGATGTGTTTCAGTAGTCAAACATTTTGACCAAATGCCGCTATTGGCTACAGTTGCACTATGGAATGGAAGAACCTCACCAGATCTCGTCCAGGTCAACAGGGTATATTGGTCTAAAGGTTCTTATCAAGTTCGCCAAGGCTTTCGAAAGTCACTTCCTCACCCTCACTTTAATAGCAGCCTTTCGACTAACTCTAACATTTATTCTGCTGGAGATTAAATAGCTCTCAAATTAGCATAAAATCAAGTTCTCTCTACGGAAGGCTGTTTAAAATTCAAACAACATTTAAATAATTATTTTCCCTTAGAGGATCAGTAGAAGGGCACGAATAGGACCCATCACAACAAAATGAATTATAAATAGATATTTCTTATTATAAAAATAATTGTTAAACGAAGATATATTTAAATTACTTATTCATTTGTTTAATTTATATTCCTGGATTGTTATAATTCAAGAAAATTATTTTTGTCTATTATTTAGCTTTAATGCCCATTTGGGAAACATCGTGCTTTGACTAATTAAATTTTACCATAATATAACTCATATGTTATGTTGTGTTAAAATTTGCTGATCTTCCTATGCTAGTTTATGACTTTTTGAGGGTGAATAAATTCATAGATCTCGTCTAGCAGAAGCTTGAAAAAGAGATAAGTAACAACAACTTTTAAAAATAAATTTTACAAAAGTTTTCCATTATTAAAATTAAAAATTCATTATTGTGCAATTTTAGCAACTGTTTGAAAAAAAATATCTTTTAATTATTAAAGTTTCCTATACGATAAATATTTAACCCATAATTCTGAAAATTACCTTTGAAAATAAAAGTTTCTCAGGAACGCATATTCGAGAAACATGTTTAGATAACATTGAGAATCTGTTGATGGCTTTATTACATTTCAAACTCTTTAAAAGAGCATGCATGTGTTTTTTTTTATACTTGCTTCTTATTCCTATTGTTTTTTCCCTCTTGTTTATAAAGTCTAGTTTTCTCAAAATCCTGCGTGTACCTAAAGAAATTTAGAAAGCGTATGAATTTGGTTCACACATCTATGCTTATTGTATATGTATATTATTTTCTTTCCTTATACGAAGTTTATTTAGTAAATCAACACAAAAGAGTTCAAAAAAGCAAAAAGTCGCTGAGAAGATTTATAAGTTATTTATCTACAAAGTTCCTGAAAATCTTTCCAGAAAAGAAAGTAGTAAAAATTTCACTATTGTCATTGCTAAATATTACATTAAAATGTGTCAAACTTAATAACGAATCTTTGGTTTTCAAAAATTTTGTCAATTTGATAAACTAATATTTACGCTAATTATAAAGGAATAATTATCATGTAATTATGTAAATATCTATTAACATGAGTTCCGTAACGAAATATATATTTAGCAAAAGAAGTAATAATTTATAAGGTGTCTCATAAATAGCGCCCAAACTCTGCACAGCCAGATTCTCCTCGTTAGAAGTACATAAAAAATACCCAAAAAATTGTACTTGTACGACCTATAGCTTACGCGCGCGAGAGAAAAATACAAAAAATAAAATATGTTGTCACAGCCGTATTAGACACATCAACATCAGTATTTGAAGATACAGTCGAATCTTCATTTTACGAACTATTTTGCAAATTTTTTTTTCTGGAACCAAGAACTTTTTACTATTGAAAGACGAATATTAACTTTACGAATTTCCTATATAACGAACTTTTTTTGGGGGGATTTAGAGACTTCGAGAAATAGAGGCACCTTAACACAATTCAGTGCCGAACTAAAATTGCGGAGCTAATCTCATACGGCTGGACTGTGGCCTTACAGTAGGTCCCTAGTAATATTTGGATTCCCTGTAATGAGAGAGCCGACCAAAAAGCCAAGTAGGAAGCCGAGTCGTCTCAACCGGAAGTCCCCTTGACTCTCAGAGGAGCAAAAAACATTATTTCCACATTTATTGACAAATGTACTACCGTGACCCAAAAACCCAGGAGCCTTGGAAAGCCTTGGGGAACTCTGGCAACTGTGGGTCCAATCCCGAGGCACCTGGAGAGAGCCGAGGCTATTGCCCACTTTCGTCTAACCACACGACATGACTTTCTGGAAGTATGCCTCCACCGTATTGGCCTGGCTGCTGACGAGGCCTGCCCACTCTGCGGCCATGCCAGAATGTATGGCGACCACCTGCTCCAATGCACTGGACTCGATGAACACCCGACTGACAACATCGTCAGTCGATACTGGGAGGCTCGGCGTCAAATAGTCAAGAAGCCAAGCACGGGCGTTGGATAAATAAAATTAATTAAATAGAGGCAGGCTTGCGTGAGCCGTGGAATGGACGAGTGCACCAACGTAAGCAGGTCGGTGTCCACTGAAGTACAAGCAGCATGCAGACGAGCAACTAAGTCCGTTTGTGTAGTCGCTACGTCTCGATACACCAGTTCCTTGAGATTGCCCCAAAGGATAAAAATCCAACAGTGTGAGATCTGGTGATAGTAGTGGCCATAGAACCGGACCCCTATGTCAGATCTAGCGATGTCCAGCAAATTACGTACAGGAGCACTGAAACGCGCTGAAGGCCCATCATACTTCATCATTCATTTACCGTCTTTTTCTTGTAAACTATGGACGGAAGAGGTACCTTGGACACTGTTTATGAAACACCCTGTACATGAAGTAATCTTATTCTTATTACCTTAACCCAGGGGTCGGCAAACCGCGAATGTTTGCATAGGTGGTTGTGGCTCTTTTTGACTTCTGACTTCATGTATCAATAAAAAAAAAGTAATCACGTCTTCAAAAAAAAATTATTTCTTTTTCCACTCTGTTTTTTCATAATTAAATAGTGAAAAAAACTTATCTGTATTTTCTTAAGTGCATTTAAACATTCTTTCGGCTTAAGGCGTTTACTTCGGCATTAAATTTTGTAACCCATTAACAAAGATAATTGAAAATCAGCGAAAATATTAGAATTAGTTCTAAAACAACAAAAATCCAAATTATTGCTGAAAATGTCGCTATGAAAAAATACTCTTCAAGCTGATTTCTGGCAACGTTTTCTTGGTTGCATACATTAGTTCTAAAGCACTCACATGATTTTGGACAAGAGATACAATTAAACTCCTGCAGGATTGACAAAATCATATTCTGTATTTCATGATATACATGTGAGTTAATAGAGAGAGTGTTGAAATGTCTTTTATATACAGGAACACACACACAATTAAATCCAAATTTAATTATTAGTGCAAACCTGAAATTCAATTATATACTGCTGTTTGTAAAAATGCAACACTATGAAGGAATCATCAGAATTAAATGAAATTTATGCACAAACGACTTGTATTAGTACAAATAAATGACGAAATTTTCAAAGCAAAAAAAGAGTATCAAGTGTCCGAAATTAGTATTTGGTGTAGCTTCTACGCGCTGCAATAAGTGTTGCTATACGTCGTGGCATGGAGTCAAACAGCTTTTGAATATCTGCTTGTGGAAGAGAATTCCATATTGCTTGTATGCGCAGCAAAAGTTCGTCTTTTGAAGCTGCAGGACGTGGATCACGAGCGACACGCCGATCAATCAAATCCCACACGTGCTCAATGAGCGACATATCTGGCGAATAAGCAGGCCAAGGAAGAAGTTGCATGTGTTGGGCTGAACAGAAGTCTCGAACCGTCTTTGCAACATGTGGGCGTGCATTATCCTGCTGAAAGATAGCTCCAGGGATGCCTTGAAGAATGGGAACGACTTCGGGCTGTAGCACTTCACGGACGTACCTGTTGCTATTGAGATTACCCTCAATTCTTAGCAAATTGGATCGTCCTTGATACGAAATCACACCCCAAACCATAACTCCGGGTGTTAGGACACTATGTCGTTCGATAACACACTCTGAAAGACAGAGTTCACCGGTATAGCGTCTAACACGAATGCGGCCATCATGGTCCCACAAATTGAAGCGTGATTCATCTAAAAGACAACTTGGTGCCAATCAGCTTGCCAGGCTCTGTGCTTATGAGCCCATTGCAGACGCAGCCGTCGATGGTTTGCCGTGAGGGGGATCCTGTATAAAGGCACCTTAGCACGCAATCCACGGTGCAGCAGACGTCGACAAATTGACGAAGCCGACATTAGTACACCTGTAGCAGTAGACCAACGTGTTACCAACTGCCTGGAGGAAGCTGTACAATCATTCACCACACGCTAACGCACCTTCCGTCGTCCACTGCCAGTTTTTCGAGTTGTTCGGTGCTCGTCGGTCCACTGCTTCAAAACTCGCATAACTATGCAGCTGTTTCGCTGCACACGAGCTCCTATTACGCGATAGAAAATTCCTCCTTCTCTAAGACCGATAATCCACCCCGTTCAAACTCCGTAAGTTGTTGGAATTTCTCCTTATTTCGTCGTGGAGGCATACTTAGGTCTCACTAAACGTTCGCCACTGACAAATAATCCTTAACTATTTAGAACGTCCCGTTACAAACCTCTATTTATACGCTTTCAGCATCAGTGCAGAGGATTGATATTTTCTGCTAAGGGTTCATTAAATTCTGATGATTCCTTCACAGTGTTGCATTTTTTACAAACAGCAATGTATTTATTATTCGCTTTACTTAGCTAGCAACTTAGGTATTATTCGTACGGAAATATTTTCACGAAACTTCAAAATTTAATTCCCAACATTATATTTTGACGATGATTTCTCTTGAATTGAGCAACAGACATAAAAATATCTTGTATAGTTCATAGTTTTTGAAGGAACTAAAAATGTGTTACTTTGTCCCAAACTGTATTTAAAAGCTATAAACAATATTTAAAAGAAATGAAGTAGGATCATGACCACTATCGGAGGTTCACGTCACTTCTGTGCACAAATATGCCTTTCAATGGTTGTTTAATACCTTAATTATCTTGTTTCACTCACAGCTCTTCTCTCTCGAAAAGTTGCCTGAACAATGTCCCTATCTATTCTCTATGCACGCGTACTTTCATTCTTTTTAATTTTATTATATTCTGGCCGCGTATTTCCTGTCTTTAACTTTCCATCTTTAATTAACTAACATAAGATTCTCTTGTCGGTTATTCTTAAATGACTTTTTTTTATTTAATTCTGTAGTCCAAAAATAATTTATTACTTACTTTCTAGAATTTCAAATTGTCCTGCAGAACCCAGAAGAAGACCGGCTATTACAGGAAGGGGAACATCTAACATTGGTATGCCCACAATCATTGTGCCTAAGATAAGAATGTATCCAATAATAGCTTTTAGTGAACTTAGCATTATTAAAAACAAGTATTCATGTGCTCATTTATTAATTTTCTTTTACAAATTCTTATAAAAAAAACTTTGTATGTTGACTTTGAGGCACGACTGGAGTTTACTCCTTAAGTACGTTTGTCTTTGATAATATAGTAGGCAAACAGGGTAAATAAACGCATCTCATATAATACTGAGAGCATGCATGTATTTTCTTTATTCTATTCACACATTTTTCATATTGATACGGTAAATTAATATATATATATATAAAATTATATCCATCAATTATGTTAAATAAATATATGTTACTCATAGAGTACATGAGTACATTGTTAAGAAGGTTGTGATTTACTTCACTATTAATATCTCTCACTTTGAGTATTAATTACATTAATACTCTCGGCATTACTAATCACTGTGACAAAAGACTTGTGGCCACTAAAGTATGATACGTGAACGCCGGTAGATACGTGATTTACGAATCGTGAAAACATCGCATCGATAGTTGTACCATACCTAGTCGTCACTCCAGTGCTCTACCAGAAACAAAATCTAAATTAAACTCTGATTTTAAAAACTGTACTAATCACAATCCTTTATCTTTATCGAAATCAATATTGAAATCACTACTAAGTATGAGTGGAAGTACATGGCACTGTTTCTTCAGTAGTTTAGAACCACCTTCTGTGTATGCTAATAAAGTCTCGTGGATATACTCTATTATGTCAGTATATACACTCATGTCCATAAATTAAGGATAATTCAGAATCACACAGAAATTGAACTCTAAAATAAAAATTTCACCTGTAGAATTATCACACACATCTTGAAGAAGAATATGCAAATTACAGGAAACCACCAGATGGCGCGGATATTACGTCACAATGACGAGAGTGTAAGAGAGGGGTATATAAGGAATGGTGGCAAAGAAGTAAAATTGTTCACAAGCGCTTTAAAAGCCTTTCAGTGCAATAACCGCATAGTTATGGCACAAAGGAAGCATTTGGATGATTTTTTACGTGGTAGAATTATCGGACGACTGGAATGTGGACGTACCCAGCTGGAAGTATCCGAGGAACTTGGAATCGCCCAGAGTGTCTTCTCCAGGCTTTGGCAACGATTCCAAGATGATGGTAATGTGAGTAGATGTTACAGCACAGGTCGCCCCCGAGTTACAACGCCGAAGGAGGGCCGGTATTTGGCAGTTACTGCCAAAAGAAACAGACGGAGCACAGCATCAGACCTATCTCGTCAGCTCTCTTCAGCTACCGGTACGACAGTTTCAAGGCAGGCCGTGTACAGACGCTTAGAGCACATTGGTCTATATGCTCGTAGGCCTGTCAGATGTGTTCCCCTTACCGCAACTCACTGTCGCCTGCGATTAACCTGGAGTAGAGAGCATGCATTGTGGACACCGCAACAGTGGTCTTGTGTGATGTTTTCCGACGAGTCCAGGTTTAGTTTGCAGTCTGATTCTCGCCGGACTTTCATATGGAGAGCGCCAGGTACCCGTTACCCCTAAGAGAACACCATTGAACGACACCGTTACGGTGGTGAAGGATGGCTCGTTTGGGGAGGAATTATTCTTGGTTCCAGAACTGACCTGCATGTTCAGAGTGTAACGATGACAGGCCACATCTATCGGGATGTCATTCTGGAACAACATGTACGTTTGTTTCGGGGTGCCATGGGTGCTGTATTTCTGTTTATGGATGACAACGCCCGTCCTCACCGTGCAAACATTGTAGACGAATGCCTTCAATCGGAGGATATCACCTGTATGGATTGGCCGGACTTGAATCCAATAGAGCATGTGTGGGGTATGCTTGCCCGACGAATTGCAGCCCGTCATCCCCCTCCCACCTGTCTACCGGAACTTCGGAGGGCATTGCTTGATGAGTGGTGTAATATTCTCCAAGATCAGATTGATAATTTGATACTCAGCGTTTTTGATACTTAGGCGTTGTAAGGCCTGTATTGCATCGTCCGGGAGACATACTCCGTATTAACCATCATACTAACCGTAACATCATACATCCGTACTAACCATCATACTACATTTTTGTAAATAGGTTCTTTTTTTAAATTTGCTCCAGGGAGTAAAAATCGCAATTTTTATTAATTATGTCAAACATATAGCATCTTTTTTGCTCTTTACCTTTTGTTTAATAAATAGACTTTACAAATAAGTCAAATTTGTTTTGCTTCTGTCTCTTTCTTTGCCTGAACTTCATTATCCTTAATTTATGGACATGAGTGTATATATAACATTCTGATTCACTGAAATATAAACTGTGACGATAACAATGGGTCTACCATTAGACAAAATGCATCATCTCGTGGTACATATACTCCCAAATTGGATTTAGTTTGATTAACATACTGGGCATTTCTTCTCACGTAAGCATCAGGATTGCTAATAAACTTAATGTTGTGAATCGCCAACGTTTTGATAGATGCTCCACGATTAATGCTTGGTCGTCTATACTGTGTTATGCGTTTAAAATTTTCAATTTCAACTAATTATTCGTTGCGAAGCCATGTTTCTGATAACATCAAAATGTGTGCTTTTTGTACAATATTACCACGGAGATCACGTGCATGTGCCCAGATTTCCGTGACAATTGAATGAAAAGAGAATCATATCCCCTCCATTCATTTTATTGACCATAATTTTATCAATTGTAGTAAGAATAACAGTAGAAAGCCTTGTAAACTATTTTTCGTAATGGAAGCATCGCTTCGTTGTATTGTCTACAGATGCAAAAACGGTGAGCGATTAAGATTTTTTCAAATATTATAGGATTTTTTTGTTTTATTAACGGATGTTGTAGATGAACTTATAGAATTAAAGATATGTACTTATAATGAAACAAAAATAAATTTTTCACGCGCATTTTTTTTTTACTCTCTAAATTTGGTGATTTTTATTTGTTACAGTCAACCTCTTTTTTCCAGTGTAACCCAGCAGTGGATGTGATTTGGACTGCCAAGTTAAGATGAAACAGAGTATAAGTCACTACTTCCGAAAAAGTCATTTGGCTCAAAAACTCGTTTTCGTCGCCAGTAGGCGAAACGACAGTAAACGTAGTTTCCAAATTTTTTTTATAGTTTTAATTTTTTTAGGGCTTAGTTTTTAAGTCTTCCTTTCCAAATTTCACACATCGATAACAAACAATGGTATTTTTTAAACAAAAAGAGGTAAAAAAAAAAACCACTGCGTAAATGAACCTTGCAAAAAGGATATTAGATGAAAATCACAAAAACTTTTTAAAATCAGTAATTTTTAATCAGTTATTAAGTTTGACACATAAAGGATGAAGTTATTAAATGTTTAAGTAGAATTTTGAGTATTTTTTGAAAAATCGTAAAAAAAAGTTTTTAATATTTCATTTTTTAAATTACTGATTCTAAGAAAGCAAAGCATGCACTTTTGTAACACAGAATATCGATTCGTTACAATGATAAGAAATCTGTACAGTACGATTGAAAAGTTCTTTTCATAAAAACGCATCGATATTGACTCATTTTAGAAAAAATCGTTAAAGTTGCAAAATATCATCATTTTGTGAAAAACATTATTTTGTATAGTGGCGAAATCAACGAACTTTCCGATTCAAGAATTATTTTTTGTTTGATTTTGATGCGGAAAATAAGAATGTAGTTATAAAAACGACAATAATCATTCCCCGTCAGGTTCTTCAATGGAAGTAACGCTTTTTTGTGTTAACGCTTTAATAAATTTCACTCCTTATAAAATTTCTATACCGGGGACTTAATTAAAAATCGATTCTTAAGGAGAAAACTCGATAAAATGAATATAATACTTAAAAAACGAGTCTATAGTAAATAAGAGTTTTTGATTTTTTCTTTCAAAACTTTGATATAATAAATGGGCTACCAATTATTATTTTTTTATATTTTTTATTTTTGTCACAGAATTTTTTCTTAATGGGAAGCACATTTAAGACTATTCTTTCACAATTTCTGCATTAGTAAACGGTTTCATATGATAACCAATGATATAACAAATTTCATAGGGTGCCTTTGTTATCGCTCAGACATTACCACTGACAAATATTTTTTTTGCTGTAGTAAAGATTATTCAAGAAAGTCTATTTATCATCTCTTGAAAGAGATCTTCGAGGAAAAGTGTCATTGAACGATTCCTGTTGATTGGTATTTTTTAAATACACTTTCGTGATAAATCAATTAGTGAATCATGCTTGTTTTTCACTACAAAATAGTCAATTTCCCAATCGTCTTGAAACAATCTATTTTCTTCGAATATTTTTCACTTGCATGATATGAACGATAGTTAAAAATTAGTTCCACTCATAAAATGGTCGGTGCTTCACTGTTGTCTGTTATCACTAATCAGAAAAAGAATATCAATTCGCACCCATACCACATCGGCAGCAAAAAGCAAAATTGATGTATTTGATTTTCTTAACAAATTATTTACCACCAAATTTTTATCAATAAATAAATGAATTTCTCAGAGCAAGGATTATGACCGGGCTACTTAAAAAGGTCCGGTGGGTCACAGGTTGAGTATCTCTGACCTAGACTATTTTTCTAATGACAATAGAAAACGAAATCTTGGAGAAATGGAAGAAATAAATCTTTAATTAAATATATTGCAATCTGTTCCAATTCAAAAATTAGAGAAAGAAAAACAACATAATAATTATCTTATTACTTAAAAGTATAATTTACTTAAAATATATATTACTTTAAAGCAACGTATACATAATTTAATACCTACCTTGTTAATTTGTACGGTTTATAATTAAGATAGTATTGTAGCTTTAGCGTCAAAGTGCATTATTATTGCATTCAATATATTATTATTGTATAAGGGTGGTACGATAAAAATTATGATTGAAAATTGGGTCGCCAGTGTTGAAAGTTTGAGAAGCACTAATTTAACAAAAAATTAGGGGGGGGGGGGAATTGAATCCCACACAACAAAAAAAGTTCATTATATAGAAAATGCACTTGGCTTTAGGAGGTTATTTTACGAAGAAAATCGTGAAATGCATTTGGTTCCAGGAAAAAGTTTGCTATATCGAAAAATTCGCAATATAGTGGTTCGACTGTATATATATACTAGCTGACCCGGGAAACGTTGTTTCGCCAAATAAATTATTTCTAGTGAATAGTTTGGTAGTCAAATAAAAAATAACTAACTCATTGTAAGTGTGTGGAGATGTGGTATATGACTGACTGAAAGAGGAATGATGGTAAATTTGTAAAGATTTATGTGGTTCGTTTGGCATTGGAAGCAATGAGCCCACTTTGTGATAAATTTGGCCTTTGATTTTGAATGTTGAATTAAATTGTTGACCATTTGCAGCATTATTTTTAACTATTTCTGTTGCTCCGAACAATGTCATTTGGAAACATGAATTGAATGTTCGAATTGACTTCAGGAACAGGTTAGAATCGGGATCTGTACCGATAAGTAAACCGTTCGATGGTTCAAGTGGTGTTTCACTTTCTGGTAGTTGCACTTTTCTTGACGCGCAACACATCCCGGCTGGCTCATTTTAAAATTTAAGCTCATTACAATGCTGAGATTCCTTTTCCATAGCACCAATTGTCACATTCGAATGAGCATAATATTTGACATTGGGCTCATACTCGAATGTTAGACGACGGAATGAATCGGATGTAAATGCTCGATGTACTTGTTGGCGTTGTTGGTCATTTGCTCTAAGTGTGTCAAATAGGAATCAACGCGCTTGTCTTTGTTCTAATCGTCATTGTTGATTTTGTTCAACTCGTACCTCTTGTTATTGTGATTTACGCAACTACGCCATATTCACATGCATATCTTCATTATCCTGTTAGATTTGTTCGTCTGTTCTTTGAGCTCTTCTATTTCGTATGGCTGCAGATTTAGTAATTCGACGGCCTAAATTAGATCCTTTGCTTCTTGCTGGCATTATTTACTGTACAAAACACACAAATAGATCAAATTGAAGTACTTAATGCTAGAAAACAGTATACTGATAATGTATCTGTTCTTTTATTATTTTACCTCTACCTTTCACAGTTATAAAATACGTATTTTTTTTCTCTTTACATTGAAAATGATTCCCGAAAATTTTGAGTGCACAGAGTATTACAGTTTTATCAATTGGCGTTTAATAATAAATAAACTAATAAATAAGAACTCAAAATGTCTGAAAATATGCAGAAATGGTTTATACAGGAAACCCAACAGTTGTTGTTGGCGAGAGTTCATGACACTTGTTGAAAACTATTGATTTATTTGAGATCACTTAATTAACTGAACGTGAGAACTATCTTGAGCAAAATGAGAATAAATAATTATAGCATTGCAAAATAATACATAAATAAATTTTGGCGGAATAATCCTTCAATCATCTGTGCTTTTCGAAATATCATAAAACTCTTTCACAGGGAATAAAATTTAACAGAAATATATTATTTACAACTTCCCTAAAGGACAGTGATGTACTTATCTTCTATAATTTTTCTCTGGGTCTGGGTTTTCTTTTTTCTCTGACAGAGTAGTATTTTTCTGGCGCGAAACCGATTTTCGACACCAAGCGAAACAACAAACAGGGGTTTTAAGGTTTTTAATTAATATCTTCTCAACTAATTGCAATATCGGAATGAAAAATAGTTTACATCCTATTCTCAGACCTACTGAATATACGCACAAAATTTCATAAGATTTGGTCTAGTCGTTTTGGAGGAGTTTGGCTACAAACACTGTGACACGAGAGTTTTATATATGTGTGTGTGCGTGTGTAGGATTTAAAGTATTAGGGAACATAAAGTATTCCGATCAGTGAGGTTACAACCTCACCAATAGATGGCGCTACCAGTAAGTATATGCATCACCCCCCGGAATGGTGGGTTTTTGAGGCAGAAACGAGAGCGATGGGGAACTAGAGAGACGTGAGAGGGACAGACTCCGGTTTACAGGCGAGCGGATCACGTTCCGGTCAACGTGGTGGTCGATAGGCTTAGCGGGTCACATTTTTCGGTCAACGTGGTAGTCGATAGGCTTAGCGACAATTGAGAATATGCTCCGTGAAATAACTCATATTGTTAATCAGTATTTAATTGGAAATAATCTAATGTTTCATTAAACAGTAATTTTATTCTAATCAGTTTGTTTCTTTGAATATCAAGATCCTGGACACAGTGACTCACCCCTAGACAACAAAAAAAAAGCCACTTGTATAAATAAAATACACCCTACATATATATAATATATATAATATATATAAAATAAATATATATATATATATATATATAAATAAGACACTTTCACCTGCATGGGTTTGATAATATTGATATATCCATTCTCAGAATTGTTCCCTTTTTAAAAGATAGATTATGGTGGGAAAACCATTTTATTCATTTCTATAATACAACATATCCTCATGGACTGAACACATTATATAATGGCAAAAATGTTTTGCAATAATACAGCAAAAAGATAACAAAGAATTTTTTTATAATTGTCATAATAATAATATTAATAAAATAGCCAAGAGAACAAAAAGAGGTAAAAGGAATAAAAGAAAAAGTAGAGATTCCAAGGATATTACAGCTAAAATTAATGAATTCTGTAGTGATTTTGAAACTGTTTATAACATTAATCAAATAAAAAATTTCATGTTTGGTTTGAATAAAAAAGAAATCAAACTTTTTAATTATATACTTAGTTACGATAACTTTATAGAATGTCAAGCCTTACATGTTATGAAAGATTTTTGTAATTTCTTAATCAGTAAGTTTAATATATCAATACATGATAATGTTTTAAATTCTACAACTGAATACTGTAACATCCCCTTTTCATGAATAAATCCTATAATCATGTAAACTTTACTAAAGTGTTTGAGAAGTATATTCAATTTTTCCCAGTAAAAAACATTAACATTAAAAAGGCATTTAAATATAATAAGAAAATTGGTAGATCCATCTTTAACTACAATTCTATTAATTTGCAACATAATAATATTGTATGTAATTGTCATAATTATGTAGATTTCATTGATGAATATCATAAACATGTCATATCTGGTAATTTAAATATTATTAAAGATAAAACTCTCAGAGAATTAATGGTTAAGGGTACTTGGCTTTAGAATTATGCGTTCTAATAATAATAATGCTATTAAAGCACAAATTTCTAAAGATATTAATAACTTCATTACAAAAATAGCAATTAAATACAACTTTCCTTTCGAAGCATTCAATGAGTTTAAATGCAAAGTTTTGAGTGAGTTACTCAATCTTAACTATAAAACTGATAAAAATATTTCTTATAAAGATATAAAACACCAAATTTCAAATCTTCAAAAAGATTTCATTATTGTATATGTAGATAAAGTTCAGGGCAACTATTCAATCATTTGCAAATGGTTTTATAACTTTATACTTAACAACAGTTTCAAAACAATAATGCGTTTATTAAATCTAATAGCAGCAATAGAGAAATCAGTAACCGTATTTCAGCTTTTTATAAAAAACTAGATTTATATACAAAGAATATCAAATTTCCTTATATTTTTCTAACACCAAAATTTCATAAGTGTCCAATTACATTCAGAACTATTACTAATGGTTTTAATACCTATATTATGCAACCAGGCAAGGTGTTGCAAAAAGTTATACAACACACTCTAGACAATATCTAACTCCATTATTGTAAAGAATAGTAAAGATATCGTTGAGAATATGCAAGGTAAGAGTGTTAAATCTTTGCATAGCTTTGATTTTGAAGACTTATTCAACTCTATTGATATAGAGGATATGATTAAAGTACTTAGAAATGTTTATATTAAATATTCATTAAATAAATTGATAAACTATGATAAATATAATATTATTATACAATTTGTTTTGAAAGAAAATTACATATTTCATAATGACTCATATTATCAACAAATTAAAGGTCTGCCACAGGGTGGCCCAGCTAGTAATAGTCTGGCTAATATCTATTTACACTATTACGAGAATGAAAAAATTGATACAGACTCTTGTTACTTTTTTAGATACATCGATGATCTAATTATTTTCAGTAATAAAGTTGACTTTACTCCTATATTTGATTATTATCCAACCTACCTGTGTGTGAAACTATTAAAAACCAATTGCAATATAGAGTCAGCAAATTTCCTTGATCTAGAATTAAAAGTTGAAAATAATATGCTAAAAAGTAATATTTTTGATAAAAGAGACTCTTTTGATTTTAATGTTATAAAAATGCCATATTGGAATAGTACCCTTCACATTTCAATTTTTAGAAATATCATTCTAAACTATATAAAAAGAAATAATGATTTAGTATCTGAAGAAGTATTGAGAATTAATAATTATAAAAAATTCTTTCAAAGTTGCCTAGACTATAACTATCCAGCTAATTTTATTTATAAATATATGTCATCAAAGTTATAGCTATTTAATTATTTTTATTTAAAGTATTCATTTCTATTTATTTTATAGTATATAATTTTATTGTTATATTTCTTAATATATTTAGTCTATAGTATATAATATTCTTAATATATGCTTATATTAAGTTTAGTTACTAAAAATATACATAGATGGCGCCTTTATTCTTAGTATTGCTGTGTTTTTTTTTTTTTTTGATGCAGTGAGTCAGTACATTTGTGGAATCTGTATACATCGGGTAAGATTAGAGTTTTTCTTTGCTCATTTACATTATTGTTAATTATGGTTATATTATTATTAACCTCTCTTGCAAATATTTTTGTTTATACATATTTATATTTGTCTATTTCTTCCGGATTCCTATGGTAATTTAATATTGCAATTTCTATTCTATTGCTGTTATATTCACCCACGTGGGTTTTAGGCTTTTGCCTTAGTTTATACTGGAAGCTATTATGTAGAAACAATTTCTGCTGCAGGAGAAGGTTAAGATCTCACAAACCAATGTTTAATCCTGTTTCACTGTCCTAAACCAGTGACAGCTCGAGAAATCATAATGGTTTTCCCCTCTAGATACATTTCTTTTTGGTTTGTCATGGTTCCATGTTCTTGGTTCTTCCGGTCTGATCTTAGGATGCTTGGGATTTATTAGTCTTCTTTTGAATTATTTACTGCTATATATATATATATATATATAGTCCATTTATATATATATATATATATATAGTCCATTTATATATATATATATATGAATATATAAATGGATGTTTGTTTGTATGTCTCTTATGCCTTCCTTCGCCATTCATCCGGTTGCGATGAAACTTTGGGGGAATGGTTGGACCCAGGCCCACGAAGTTATTAAAACTTTGTAAAACTATGTTTCGATAGATGACGCGAGCATCGCATCGATGTGTTTATGTGATAACATTTCATTTCATTCAGTAGTTAAAATCTCAAGACCAGAACTGAATGTAACCAAGAGTGGAGTAAATCAGCTGGTTTTCCAAAATCGTTACCTAATTTTTAATAATTTAGGTAATGATTACCTAATATATCTTAGATTACATAATTTAAATAGTTGCAAAAAGGATTGTTAAAATCCCGAGTCATCAGAACCCGTTTAACAAATTTAGCATAAAATGACGGATCTTATTATAGGAAAATTACCTTATTAGAATATCGACCCCCAAGGGGTGGTGCGATGGCTTAATTGGGGTTGAGGATAAATGTTCTCGTTTTTGAACTATATGACCAACAAACATGAAATTTAGTAGGCATGTTCACTTCAAGGAGTACAGATCCATTGCAAAAGTGGTTCTGCGAAAATCCACCCCAAGAGGCGTTGCAAGGGCTTAAAGTAAGTTATAGATAAATATATTCTCGTTTTCCGACTATTTGACCTACAGACTTGAAATTTGGCAGGCATATTCCTTTCATGAAGTAGAGATTCGCTAATATATGACATTGCGAAAATCTATAATCTAGGGTGGCTGCAAGGGGTTAAGTACGGTTTTTGAAAAATGTTCCGTTATTGAAAGATAAGACCTACACACTTGAAATTTGACACGCATGTTCCTTTCTTAGACTAGTGATCCGCTATAAAAAAGGGTTTTGTAAAATAGATCCCCAAGGGGGGTTGAACAGGGTTAATGGGGCGTTAGAGATTTATTCCCGTTTTTGAGCTATTAGACCTTCAGATTAGAAATTTGGTAGACATGCGCCTTTCATGAAGCAGAGATCCGCTAAGAAAAGTTTTCGCCAAAATCGACCCCTAAGGATTTTCATAGGATTAAGGGCCATTATAGATAAATATTCACGTTTTTTAAATATTATACCTGCAGATTTGAGATATGGCTGGTATATTCCTTTCAAGGAATATAGAACCGCTACAAAAAAAAAAGGCTTTACAAAGATTGAACCCCAAGAGGGTTGCAATGGGTAAAAAGAGTGTTATAGATAAAAGAGAATTCCGATTTTTCGAACAATTAAACTTAGACTTTAAATTTAGTTTGCATGTTTTTTAAATGGAGTACAGATCCTCTAAGAGAGGGTTTCACAAAAATTGACATCCCAGAGGAGTTGCAAGGGCGTTTTATATGAAAAAAATTCCCTTTCATGAATAACTAAACCTATAAACTTGAAATTTTGAAAATATATAACTTTTGCTGAGTAGAGATCTGATGAGAAGGGGTTTTTCAAAAGTCAATCCACATGGGTGTTACGGTGGCGTTATAGATTTTTTTTTTTTTTTTTTAAATCCCTTTTTTCAACTATTAGACCTACAGGTTTCAAATTTGACAAATCTAATTTTTTTTTTAGCTGAGATATGCTAAAAAAACCTTTTTTCAATTCTTACTATTAGCTCACTCTCTCCCTGTGTATATATTTATTTATTTATATATCTTGTTCAAATTTTCCATCGTCAATAAAATATTTTCTATCTTTACAATCAAGTTCAAACTTTTTTTAAAACTTGTAATGGATGACACTTGATGTTAATACAGTTTTTTTTTCCAAATAATTATTCATTAATTACCGGTTTCCGGCGCCAACTTAGATTCGTCTCTATTGTTGTAACAATGTAACTGTTAAAACAATGACAAAAGTTGGCGTCGAAAACCGGTTTTTCTGCCAAACTAGCCAAATCGGATGTGCATTGCTACAACAATGCAGACAAATCATGCTCTTTTTTCAATTTCTACTATTAGCTTACTTTCTCCCTATATATATATATATATATATATCTTGTTCAAATTTTCAATCATTAATAAAATACTTTCTATTCATCCATTCAAAGTAGGAATTGGCTTAACATTTTTTTATTTTACTTGTTTTTGTTTAATTTGCCACTTACTTAAACTTAACTCATAAAAAAAATTCTTTTTCCTTCAATATCTATTGTTTTATTTTTCAATTCACCCGTGTGAAGAACGGGTACACCAGCTAGTATATAAATATATACATGGCTCAAGTGTAGTAGGGGGGGGGACCTTTGGATTTGGCGATTTTTATATAGATATTACAGTGAGATAACGAATTCATTCTGGCTTCCAGACATCTATCGCTAAGTGAAGTAGCTTGGCGATCAATTTTGGTCACCAAAAGAAATTGACATCGCCAAGCACCCCCCCCCCCCATACTACACTTTAACCTATATGCATATACTCATTTGCAAAGAAAAAAAGGCGTTGCACCCCTAAAAGTAATCTAACCCCGAAATTTTTTTCACAATCATATCCAATAATTGTTAACTTTGATCACAACGCGTGTTTCTACTGCTCAACCAGCACTGTATAAAATACGCAGCAATTGTTAACGGGAATGACTTCGAGTTATTTATACATAAAACGAAATAATAGGCTCGCCATCACGAACACATTTGTGCTGTTATCTTATAAGATGCATTCATTACAAACACAATGATGAAAGAGAATTTGGCATGTTTTCTACGTGTTACCATGGTTGGCTTTGATTATTATAACCAGTAAGTTCTAAATATTTCTTCATTGATTTGAGGATCAGATCCACTCGCCGAGTGGGAAATCCTATCGTATTGTCACAATCTTTCCTTTTGTTCTGTCTCTATTTGCTCCTCAATTTTTTGTGATTCTCAAATTCCCCAAACAGTATTACTTTAAATAATTTGAAAAAATTAAAGTTTATTTTCATTTTAGAAGATGAGTAAAATTCTAGTTTAGTCCACACTTTGGCGACGGGAAAATATTAGATCCAACTGCATTTTTTAAAAATTGGATTTAGAAGTTTGGTCTTTATATTTACGTTCAATCTATATTTGGTCTTTAAAAAGAATTCTCTAATTCGACGATAAACATAAATACGAGTGAAATAGGATCTTATTAAAAAATACTTTAAATTCAAACATATTATTCTGGTGCTTACGTATTATCGCAACAATGCCAAAGTTCAAAGTAACTCGCCAAGTTGGCAAACCCGATTTCGTGTGTGTCGTACGCGCTGAATTAGCAACCATGAGCTTCGTTTTAGAAAACGTCGCCAAAAGGTTGCGATAATAAGTAAATACCATTATTCCTGAAACTACAGCTATTTTTAAAAATATTTGTCGATAAAATTCTAGTTTAGGGTACTTATGTGTTATAGCAACCTATTGGCGACATTATATGAAACTAAGTGCCTAATTGCTAATTCAGCGCGTACGGGGTTGCCAAATTGGCGAGTATTTAATAGAGTTGGTGATTGTTGCGATAATTCGTAAGTACCTAGTTAGTCCACATCTTTAACAATTTAGAAAAAAAGGGAGAGGGGGAAATTGTGTTCCAATCGCTTGTTTCTCTGCATCCAATATGCCAAGTTAGCGATAAATAAAGGTATTAATTATATAAAAAAGGATCCAACCATTTTGTCTCCGTTTATTAGAATATTTTTATCATTATTTTTATGCTATTTTTATGTTTGAAAGTAGCTTTTATATGTGAATCACATGTAACGCTCTTTTTCAAAAATAAATATAATTGTATATTTACTGTAAGCATATATATAATTGTATTTTAAATAATAAATTTTTAATTAATTAGTAATACTTTAAAAAAAACATATATTTAACATGTAAAATTTACCTTTGTTTTCCTACAAAAGAATTTCTTTTTACGTATTTTGAATATCGGCTTATTTTTTATGTGGATTAAAATGAGTAACAAAGGGGAATTATGAAACTTTATTTAACTGTTGTTTAAATTGAATATCACTTGAGATATATAGAGGTTTGGGCTACAGCTGGGCAGCGATTATTTCATTTATTAATTAGCATTTAGCATGAATTCAGTTTATGTGACATCACTTTCACGTGATAAATGTATTGTTCCCAACCAATCAATCCTCACTGTCATCATCTTTTCTCTGTAAGGTAGATTCATCACCAGAGGGCGCTGCGATAATTTGCCGATTATAACGTGATTTTAAAGTAAACAATAACAGCTAATCATAATACACTTTACTTGCGTATTTGTTTATGTCTGCAAAATTAAAATTCTTTGAATTCAAAATGCTTAGAAAATGTTTCAGACTGCTTTTAAAACTTTAAATATCGTTGCTGTATTTGACAAAAACAAAAAATATTGAAAATGAAATATTGGTACTTACGTATTATCGCAACCTATTGGCGACATTATATAAACGAAGTACATGATTGCCAATTCAGCTCATACGACACTTGCGAAATCGGAGTCGTCAACCTGGTTATCTTGAACGTTGGCCATTGTTGCGATAGTACGTAAGTACAGAAATAATAAAAAAGTATTCACATTTCAGTCGAAATGTCTTTTGGAACATCTTTTAATTTCTGTGGCAATGAAGATTTATGGTGAAATTGTCGAATCGGCCACTGGTCCGTCAAATTTTGAAAAATCGCCAATTTGGTGCGAAATTGTGCCGATCTGACTTCCACCTCACTGATACGAATATCAGGAGGGTTACCAGATTTGGCGAGAAAACACTTGGCGGGATAAGTGGCCGATTCGACAATCCAACCACATTTATTCCTTCTCTGAAAAATTCTTTGGGTAGGTGGGGTTCGGAATTTTTTTTTGTTTTTGTTTTTTTGTAGGAAATGAATTTGGTTTTAATGTCCTTCTGTTGGTAAAAAGTTGATACATAAAGAATGCTTCTTCAAAATGATCGGAGCGTGTTGACGAATAGTTAGATGGTTTGAAGTTTGTTCGACATAAGTTTTGTATCTATTTTTTTTAATAAATATGAATTCTTCACAGTGGAAACTGAAAAAAAAATTTCGTACTGGAGTCATTATGGCAATTTAATACGCTACAGTATTTCATTTTGTTACATGAAAGTAGATGCAAATCCGAAAATGCCGCCAAAATACTCAGTCGAATGAAACACGTGGGTATTTGTTTAGCGTCCTATCATGATATTATGACGTCAGATGAATCGAGTCTTCTTTTTTTAAAATATCCACTTGATTTTTTTTAATTTTCACAAGTAAAAAATATACACTTGATGTAAAAATATTTTCCATTAATGTAATAAAAAAATAGATAAAAGACTTTGAAAATTTCTTCTGTGTGTGGCAGATTTGTTAATGTTAGCATATCATTACGCAACGATTAAATTTGAAATAGTCCATGGAATTTGCAAGTTCACAGCCAGCCAGAGGCGGATTAAGCTAGTTGGTGGCCCCTGGCGGAAATAGGTTTGAGGCCCATGAATTCCAGAGTGAAAAAACTAAAATAGTGAAAAAATTCGCTGACTTTAAATTATGAAAATAAAAGGAAAACTCAACAGCTCGAGAAAAGTCTTAACTGTATTCCAAAAAGAAAAAAACTTTACAAAAGAGCCTATAATTTTGCAATATATTTTTACTGCTTGATTTTTTTTTTTGACAAATTTATTAATTATTTTTGCCGTTCATACTTTGTCCAAAATATATCTTGTTCTATATATATATTATGGCCCTGGTCAATTTGTCTTCTCGCATAGTACATAAATTTTAACACGCTTTAAAACTGAAAAAGATCTCTCACCTGATGCATTTGATATCAGTATTGTTAAAAATATTTTCACAGAAATATCTATACATTATGGATGTCGAGGCCATATCTCTTGCAACTCGATAAGTTTTCAGCAAGGTTTCATTGTATCTTTTTTTTAAATAGTAAAAACGTATCTAATTTATCGTCAAAATTAAAAGATTCAATATCGTTTTTGTAAATGTCCTTTAATTTTTATGTAGCTTTCTTCTTAAATTCACAGGTAATAATCTATTTCTCGTCAAAAAATAAAATAAAGTGTTCTATAACAGTTTCATATATCTCTTCGGGATAGTTCTTCTCTTGTCCTATCGCATATGACATAAAATGAATTCATGAGGAAATTTTCCCTTCATTCAAAAATTCACGACCGACTTCTTTACTTTCACCAAAAATAATTTCTCTCTTTTGCTGCCTGCGATCTTGACCAGCTTCCTCTTCAAACGAGAGCCCTGATAAATCAATTGCTTCTTGCTCCACTTTTGCAAATTCTTTTCTGAAATTCTGGATATAATTTTCCAGAGATTTTAGTAGATTATATATCCTTTTCAACAATTCACATTCAACTGATTGCAATCTGGGACGTCTTAAGACTCTTTGAGGCTCTGGTCCCAGAGAAATCTTGATTTGTTGAGGCCCTGGGAAATTATGTAAAAGTAGGCCGTACCTGAGATCTATAAAAGTAGACCGTATATATCATGTATTGTCAAATACTCGGTCAAATGGTAATATCAATATCAAAAACCTAGGCACAAACCGGCTCGACCAATGTCCGCATTCCGACTAAATGAGTTGAATGATTGTTTATGGTATTAGGTACAGACCTAGACAGGACAACGGTCATCACATACTAATACTGTCTTACCACTTTTGCCAGTTGACGTACAATTTGAAATTCCCTGTTTTTCGGAGAATATATAAGGGAATAATATTTGTGCAATTAAAATTATCAGGGTCACATGATCTTATTAAGACAAGAGTCGAGAACAAAACGAGGCTCCCAACGAGGGCGAGGCCCAAGCCCCGTTGGTCCATGCCTTAAGACGTCCCTGATTGCAATGATTTACTAGTAGTATTTTATTCTCTACAGTATGGTATTCCAAATCACGGTCATTAGTGAAGTTTCATATTCGTCCATCTATTTCAAAAGGGGAGCTTCCTCCAGCATTTGTGGTCTTTTTCTTCCCCATTCGTTTCGCTGATTTCAACCAGAGGCTTTACCTTACCGTTAAGGGCTAAATTCAATTAGCCTGAAAAAGGTTGCTTTGAACTAGTTATAATATCTTTTGTCACATAACTCTATTATTTCATCTACATTCATCAGTAAAATACGCAGATTGATCCCAAGAAGAAGTTGTGCTACGTGAATGAAATTTGGTTGGCGTGTTTATACGTCTGAAAGATGACTTTGATTCAAATTTCACGTTAAGCTCATGTGAACGCTAATTTCTCTTTTTTGAACATCCGTGAATCAGGTGTACTTTAGATACGCGCTATAAAGTCAGTGAGAGTTATTTATCGCCGAAATTTGACGTAGTGTGTTGATGTTAGTCCAGAATGACTTTAAGAAGACGAAGAAGCCAATAACAACAGCTCGCTGAGTTTGAACGAGGTAGTATGACAGAGCTAAAAAGAAGATAGATTTTCTTTTTATGATGTTGCAGAAAGATTTGGAAGGAATGCATCCACTATGGTTGATTTTTGGCAGCTGTGGCTCTGGGAAGGCACTACCTCAAGAAAACTATGATTCAACTACGCAAGGGTCACACTGATAGAGTAGACCGTCATATTCACTACATGATTAGGGAACATCATAGTGCATCTACAGCAAAAATTAGTTTTTTTCGGTACCAGAGTGACACAATGAATTGCAATAAATAAATCGTTAGAGAAATGTCTCCCAGCCACTCGCTCTGTTGTGTTCATAGCATTAGCTCCAAATCACTGACATCTGTGACTTCAGTGATGTCACGCTAGAGATCATTGGAGCGCGTAGTTGCGATATGTTGTGTTCTCCGATCAAAACTGTTTCCATCTTGGTGTCAGTGATACAGTGGCTGAACCTAGAATCTGGGGTCTCCTGAAAAGTCAGATTTTGTCACAGTGTTTGTAACCAAATTCCTCCGAAACAGTGTGGCCGATTCTTATGAAAATTTGTGCGTATATTCAGTAGGTCTGAGAATAGGACGTAAATTATTTTTCATTCCGATATTGTAATTAGTTAAAAGATATTAATTAAAAACCTTAAAACGCTTAATTGTCTTAACCCTGCGCATTATTTTCCCCGCCTAGTGTCGTGAATGAACAGAGGGTGAAATTTTTCGGTATTCTCGACGTTATTTAAACAGCCATCCGATTTTTGTTTTTTAAATCAGACAAAAAATAATTACAGAATCGGAAAGATCATTTCTTTCGCCACGTTACAGTATAATTTTTTTTGCAAAATAATAATATTTTCTATTTTTTAAGATTTTTTTTAAAAAAAGTTAAAATTGATGCGTTTTTATGAAAATTATTTCGAAATCGTTGCGTATAAATTTATTTTCGTGTTATGAAAACGATATTCTACACTAAATAACTTCAAGCCTTTTTCTTTTAGAACCAGTCATTTAAAAAATAAAATGCCCAAAACTTTTTTTTAAAGATTTTTAACCTAAAGATTTTTCGAAAAATTGTCGAAATTTTTAACTTAACATTGAATAACTTCGTTATTTATTAAGATTATCACACGAAACTTTTGTTGCGTTTGTAAAATAATGTTATCAAACTTCTGTGTGAAAATTGAAAAAATTGCTTAAAAACTAAGGATTTTAAAAAAATATTTTGTGATTTTCGTAAAATAACGTTATTGCGAGAAATAATCTAAACAGTATTTTTTGTACACTTTTTATTTAAAAGTCCTTCGTCTTCAAAATTAATGTGAGAAGTTTGAAAGCATTAACTTAAAAATTAAGCCCTAAAAAAAAACTTTAATAAAAAAATACGCGATTTTACAGTTTGCCAAGCCTTGGCGTCGAAAAATGGTTTCGCGCCAAATAGCTTTATACTGTTTCACCTGAAACTTCACATCTAACTCAAGGGTTACACCAAAAAGTTATGACTTAAACATGCGAAAATCAGCAAATTTGGCGAGTAAAAAAAAATGCGAGTGAAAAAGTTATTTTTGCTTCAATTTTCATCATTTTCTCTTTATATAATTTTCAAAATTAAATCATTATTGATGTCAGATTAAAATGAAAGAATGTATTCAATACATTTCTGAGATTCATTTAAAATATTTATCTGTATCAAATCAATGATTTAAAAAAATAAAAAGCCAAAAACTTTTTTGAACAAATTTTAATAAGACACTCAAAATACTTAAATCAATCGTTTAATGATTTCTTCTTTAAAAAGATAATTGCATGAAACTTTATTCCCATGTGTCGAACATTTCAAAAAATCCTCACAATTTTACTTCAAGATTTAAAATAGTAGTGAAATTTTGTAATTTGAAAAATTTCTACTTTTCTGTCTTTTTTCAACATACAACTATTTTTAAAAAGGCTACATTTTCGTTTCCGGGGACTAAAAAATTGCAACGAAAGAATTGAAAAGTGAGTGAGTGATTTATAAATTCGCTCTATTCGCCTATTCAAGGGTTTTTGGCGACGGACGTCGAAATTTTCAACCATGGTCAAGTGACGAGGACGACACCTGAGCTTTCACCCATCTCTTCTAATTGCCACACCACACCAACACAAGAACAAATTTCGAAAAAAGGAGTTTTAATGACATAGTTAAAGAAATCACTCACATCACGCATACACACACATAAGTGCTATCGTCCTGAGGGAAACAGGAAATTCCCATGGGGATTAAGTTATTCACTCGGTAAAGGCCCGTGCAACTCCAGACTAAGCGGAGAGGAAAGAAACAAAGAAGTTAAAGTAATTTCGAAAAATAATATTGGAAGTGCTGATTTTGTCAAGAGAAGGGAAAATATTAAACGAGAAAGCCATGGTACGCACTCACGGGCCATGCACTCACATCGTACGTGTCACACCCACACAGAAGTGATGGCGTCAGAAATAAAGGAGGAAATTAACATGGGGATTAAGTTATACTCTCGATAAAAGCCCGTGCAACGCCGGGCCGGGTCAGCTAGTATATATATATATATATATGTATAGAGAGAGAGAGAGAGAGGGCTTTTTCTTTCTACTAATTTATTCAAAACTTAACAATTATTAATTAAAGAAAAGTAGCTAATTTCTAACAAATAGAGTTCCAGGATGTATCGACGACGGGAACGCCTGCTCGCGAACCTCAGTCTCTTTCTCTCTTATCATACACAATGATAACACACATAGATTCAGGTGAAGCATGGGCGACCTTCGCGTCACACCAATTCTAGTATAGATTAGAGCTGGTCCCTTCTCGGCCAGTTGGTTCCCGGTTGCTTTTATTATCCGCAGCGTTGGCTCTGCGACCTGCTCGTCGAGATCGCTCGCTCGCTAATCTCCTCTGGTTAGTTCGCTGGCTGGTGGCTCGCTTCACCAGCGTCCTCCAACGTGCAGTCTATGTAGAAATTCCCACATGTATATATCAACATTTTTCTAGTTATGTTTCTTAGAATCTGCTTTCTATCATTTAGCTTAGTGGGTAGTATAATTTTGTCTTATTATTTTTTTCATTTAATTATACTATATATATAAGAATTGCTCTAAATGAAAATATGATTTAATTTCAGCTGCAAAAGTTAAAATGATTTTGTTACAATAATCAAATAATTCTCAAGTGTCTGTTTAGAAAAAAATTGCTAAACCTGATTCAAATGTTATAAGGAATAATAAAAATTTACTAAAAATTGCAAATAATCAAAAATATATCAGTAAACTAAAATATTTTACTCTTCTATTTTAAGTCTACAATATAGTTACAGTTCTACATTTGTTTTTCCAGTTTAATTTAATATGTTTTTAAAATTTAATCTTGATTTTTATTTTATAAACATACTATATTACTAATGATTTTGTATACAACAAATAAACAATGAAAACATATTTATATCTTAAAATTCAAACAAAAATTGAAAAACATTGAAATTGTTCAGTAGTAAAGTTATAAACAATAAACGCACAATATTTATAATAGATTATTAGATTCATACATACTGAAACACACACTCAACACAGCAAACTCAACAAAGTATATCCAAAAAATACAATATATTGCACTTTTTTATTGTAATTATATTGAAAGTAGCTAATAATTCATAAAGAGCCAAATATAGCAACCCCAAAACAGAGGAATTTGAATTCCAATGCTGTAAAAAATAGGAATAGGTGCTGCCAACGAAATCGAGCATTACTTGTCCGTCCTTGTTTGTTCCTTTTATCTATCAGACTTTGATATCACTGTACTGAACTGAACTCTACCTCTAAGCCATGAAGCCTGTCAGAATTCCACTTTGTTCAATCAATCAATCAATCTTTCTTGCAATTTGTTTCTAATGGTATTTTTTAATAAAAGTAAGTAATTATTTTGTAGTTTTGAATAAAATATAAAACTTTTTCTATTTTTAATTTTTATTATATGAGTTACAAAATTTTACTGTTATGTCTTTGGTGCTTTTTTATTGCATTTATCTCAAACACGTGTAAAGCTTATAATTGGAATTTTTAATGTATTTTAACATCTATCTGAAACAAGATTTTCCCATTTCCCTCTTTTATCAAAAATAACAATGTTTATTTTTTGATTTGTTATTTGATGCCTATTCAATGACATTTTCGCAAACTTTCTAATTTAGGCACTATTTTAAATGTAAGCTTTGGGAAAATATTTGCTTACTTTTACGTTTTTTTTTTTTTAAATCTTTTTCATAATTTATTTTTTTCTTCTTTAAATAATTGCACCCGCACTTTAGGAAACATTTACTTCTGATGTGCAAGATTGTTTCCATGGTAAAAAAAAAATGAAACAAAGAATGTTCACACACTTCTATTTGTATCTTAATGAACTTATTATAATTCAGATATGAAAAGTAAGAATTTGATTTTTAAAAAAAGGTTTTTACATACTATCGCAACAATTCCAAAGTTCAAGATAACTCACCAAGTTGGCAACTCTGATTTCGCATGTGTCCAATGTGCTGAATTGTCAACCATGTGCTTCGTTTCATCTAATGTCATCAATATGATTGCGATAATATGATTTGTGATACCAAAAAAAAGAACAGATACTAACGTAAGACGCCCATTTCGCTATATTAAAAGACATCTTCGATGTATAAAAAGTCCCCAAATGCTATCATTGTTATTAATATTGCATTCAAACATGCACAAGAGCGACTTCTAATATTAGCTGAATATTGTGGTATTTGGC
The DNA here is from genome assembly GCA_019973975.1 of Trichonephila clavata. Taxonomy (NCBI): domain Eukaryota; kingdom Metazoa; phylum Arthropoda; class Arachnida; order Araneae; family Nephilidae; genus Trichonephila; species Trichonephila clavata. The sequence continues at coordinate 174,096 of BMAO01016881.1, read as the reverse complement.
AACAACTTTTGATTTGATGAAACTGGTGAATGGTATATTACATAAGTACCAAAAACATGCATGAACAGTAGCGTAACGAAGAATATTAGGGCCCCCCTACAAACTCAGGTTTTGAGCACCAAGCCCAAATATGTACTTAGTCAAGCTTTGGGCCCCCTAGAGTCCCTGGGTACCCCTGAAATGTGAGGGTGTATGTTAAGCCACTGTGCATGAACCTATGTTAAATATGTTCATGTATGACATAATGGTACAACATGAAATCATATGTAAAATATGCTAAATTTGCCTTTTAAAATTGAAAGTACTACTCTAAAATAGTTTATAAAGCAATTAGTAATTTTAAAAACTGCCATTTGATACACAGTTAGAGTAAAAAATAAAATGAGCATTAACTTTTTGTGTGTGGGAAGCATTTGATTTCATTTTTGGAGCATTTTTATGTGTCAAAAATGGAGATCATCGACAATCATCCCTTCATACTTTTTTAAGAGCTTCAGAGTTTAAAAACTAATTGTGATTATAAATTTTTAATTCTGTATTAGGAAGGAAAATGTGATATATTTAAATTGTTTTAGTTATTTTTTTTATTATTCGAATATTTTTTACAAGCATCTAGTTTTATTTTGTTTACAAAATTTTTGTAATACCTGTGTGTAATTCAGAGTTTAAGAGATTTTTTTTTTTTTTGCAATAAATTTTTTAATATAATTGGGGAAAAAAAGGATATCTAAATTCTAAGCAAATATTTATTCAAAGAATTTATGCTTAGAGTTTCCGTTGTTAGTAATATTTTGATGAATTGAAAAGAGTTGAGCTGTTTTAATAATTTCCTTAAAAATTTTTAACTGCTTTTATTGTGTTTTAAGAAATCTAATCTTGCCATAATTTGTCTGGTTAATATAAAGTATTTGAAGTTTAAAATACCTGAAAAGTATCTTCTAATATAAAATATTTTACAAATTACATTCACATTTTACATATGAGTGCACTGGATTTGAGAATATAAATAAAAGTTGTATCAATTGACAAGGCACATGTGCTCCTATGTTCCAAGTTTGTCAGACAAAGAAAGATCCTAAGACTGGCTCTCAAAGGTATTAATATAAATTGGCCTCCAAATTTTCACCAACTTATTTCCATCAGAAATGCTATTGAAAATTTCTGTAAATTTATTGTAAATATTTGTAATCCTTCATGACTTAAATATTTTTTCCCCTTTCCTTTGTAATGTGTGTTTCATGGTAAACTCTGTGTGATACTTTGTGGAGCTCAAGGATTTATAAATGTTGTCCTTGAAAAAAAAGAAAAAGAATTGATAAGGCAAAAATTTGAGTATTTTTAGAGATACTTTTTTTCTTTTGTCATTTTAGTAATTGCACAAGAACGTAATTTCTATACATCTTTAGAAAATTTTTGGGGAACCAACTGTGAGTGTGTACATGCATTTAAGTTTTACTTTTAATAAGTTACAATAAAACATACAACTAATAGGTGCAAAGGAAAATTCTACTGTTATTTTTTTTAAAAAGAGTGTGCTTTTTTTTTATTTTGTAGTTAAAATTAATTTGAAATATAATTTCCACATCTTTAGCTTGGATTATTTGTCATTATTTACTGGTAATTTATCCACTATCCTGTAGAGAAAAAAATTGTAAAATTTTTCATTCAGGAAACATGTTTCCATTGCCATTTTTACACCTTCAAAGTTATCATATTAATTTCTATTAAGAACGATTAATTGTTTTATCATTAAGAAATATTTTTTTATAGTTCACCTAAGTCAATTAGTGTTGTCTTATATTAACATCCCTAACAATGCCATTAAGATTTATACTGATGGAAGTGATACATTTAACCAAGCAGGTATCAATATTTATATTGTTACCCTCCTGGAAAACTAACTCATAAACGGTGTAATTTGAATTGATTTTTAGAAGTGACATAAGATGTTCCGGTTTAACATCATTTGTGGTGTGAGACTTGAAGCCACCCAATTTAGAAGAACTATTCTGATCTCTGGATTCTTTCCAATAGCAGTAGCTTACTCTAGCATCTTGATGATTAGTATCTTCAGTTGTGTAACGTACACCCTTGCATTGTGTGGAGGGGGACAGGATTCCAGGGGGGGGGCCCTAATATTCTTCAGTATGCCACTGGGTACCTTGTTAGCATCAAGACCAGTATCTCTTATCTATACAAGCTAAAACTTTTTTCACTGCACTACAATATTCCTTTCCCATATAATTTAGACATTTTAACAACAATGAAACAGTAAAAAAACTACTAAATGAGGTCTGTACTATTCCTACTCCCTCCTCCTTTTCCCTTACCTTTCTGGAGTTATACTTGCTGAAAATAACACAAATTATGGAGTAATTGGCTTTGGCTGTCAACCTCTAATATGACATAGGCTTCCAGACTGCACTCATGTTTCTTGTCAATGCTACTTATTGGTACTAATTCTCCAAATTTGAAGCTTACATGCAGTGGTGTATTTTGGTTTTTTTTCCCCAAAGCACTATGGTAAACATTCTTTGAACACTTCATACAATTTTTTTCTTGTCTGGAGGGACAAGTTATACCATAAAGCTTACTATTCGAGACGCTTCAGCAATTAGTACCCTATTCTTCTTCCGGTTATAACAAGATCATCGTTGCTTTAAACTAAAAAAATTAATAAGGTTTTTAGGAAAGATACAGAAATAAATAACATTAAATCCTGAATCTGGAATATACATATCATCTTCTATTCATGTAGTTCAAAGAAAGTTTCAAAAACTTGCATTAGAAGTTTGAAAAACTCAGTTGAATTTCGATGTTTTCCCATAGATTGACATTTTACCGGAAACAGAATTGGAAGTCATTCGGTTTTGGCTAAATGTTGTTTACAAAGTACAATTTGTCCATAGCATAACTGTTTGTTTGGATTCCATAGTACTTGTAATGTTGCAAAGGGCCTTTATCTTCATCTGTATTAATGGTTTAAATGGTTTATGGAAACTGAAAGTGATAAAACAAAATACATATCTTGAATAGCTTCTGAAAATGTTTTAAAATATTTTTGAGGGTTAAACCTCAATAAGAGTTACTAGATCCAGGTTTGCAGCCCAAGGATCCAGAAATCTCAGGATCCCAGTGTTTTTTTCAATCCCGAAATCCTGGGATTTAATTTTTGTATGAATTATATTTAAAACATTTTTTCCCATAAAGATTTTCTAAGAATTTAATTCTTCAAAAACTTATATTTTGTTTATGAAATATGTACATAGAATTTTTTGTGCAATTATAAGTTCTATAGGTAAAAAAAATATATATGCAGCTCTCATTTCTCGTATGGGAGAACGTCGCACAGATCTAAGTGGCTCACAGCAATACTTACACAATAACATAAGCAACATCTCAAGAATAGATTTTGTCACAGTTCCTTCTTCAATTAAATGTCATTAATTAATTTGCAGACCTGCTTGAAAGACTTGAGACTCTTCAAATCCCATTGCATTACTAACAGCTCAATTTCTAACAATTCTTCAATTTCAAATGAGGTAACACTTGAAATTGTTATACATTCTGATTCAATAACTGGATCAATTTATATACAAAAGCCATTAAGTGTAGCAGAAGAATTAGATTAAAGTTATCAAAGTTTCAATTCATTCTATTAGATTTGAGACACTGTCTTAAAAAATTCAATTTTAAAAAAATGTCTTTTTTGAAAATAGAGATGTGGTGACTACCTGAAAAGAGCATACTCTTATTTAATAATGATAACACCTACTAGTAAAGAATCCGAATGTGCATTTTCTTCAACAGGACAATTTGTAACAAAAATAAGAAGTCGTTTCAACGATGAAATGCTAGACAAGCTGTGTTTTTTAAAAGCTTATTTACAGAAACACAAGAAATGTGAAGAACTGGTTTTTTTTTTTAAATTTAATTATATGTTCTATTTTTATTTGTTTTTTTATGATGAATTAATTTTTTTTATTTCTTTCACACAATAAAAGTAATATTAAACCAATTTTTAATTATATTTTCAGTTTTATTATGCAATTTCAACTATGCTAATATGTAAGTATTTTTAATAAAGAGTCAAATCCTAATCCCGGGGCCCATCTTAGGATTTTAATAATGTAATTCCAAAATCCTGGATTAAAAATATTACACAGGATTGCAAACCCTAGAGAACCTTGCATATTATTGTGGCTAGAACTAGTAATTTTCAATTTTTACTTAAAAAACTAATAGAATTGAAATCAAAGGGATGAAAGGGCCAGTTTGAGAAACAAGTCAAATTTCCTAATTTTCTTCTGAGTGGTTACTAATGTCGCTTTCCAATTTGTGTGAGTGTGTTTTAAATTTCAAGGTTGATTGTATTTTTAACACCCTTTTATAAGCTTCACTTGTATGTAACAGAATCTTTAAACTCAATTCTTACCCACTTTATAAGGTCAGATTAATTAAAAATTTCACTCACTTATCCAGGATTGATGACAATACAATAATTTAATAATTTTGTCCCATTGTCCTGATCAAGATTAACGATTTTCTATTTTCAAATCCCATCCTGCATCTGGCAACTAATTTCATATCCCATTTCCAGATTTGGCGACTGAAAGATTAAATTACAACTTAGTTCAATTAATATAAACGGGTGTTTTTTAGTTTTTTTTTTAACTATAATTTTATATAAGTGTTTTTTTAAACCTTATATCTTACTCATTTCCTTAAATATTAATTAAATTTACATTACAGATTTTTTTTCTGGGTGTCTGGCAATCTAATTATTTTAATTGTGGTTATATTGTAATTTATATGGTTAAAAATCTAAAAAGATTAATTGGCATGACACAATTATATTAGTATATATAACACATTTTTGGACTATTTATATTTTTTCTTGTTTTTGTATCTAAAATTTCCAGATCTGTATTCTGATGATTTCTGGCAGAATTTAAATCTTCATAAGTATATGTTTATATTCATTGTGATATTATAAATAGTTATTTACACAACAATCATAGTTGCCTGTCAATAACAGAAATATTTTTCATTGAAACTATTGTTACCATAAAAGACAAGAAACTCTTATTGTACGATTTTCTTTAGAAATAATTTAAAATGAAATCTAAATTGCTAATTTCTTGTCTATTACATATACTAGAATATAAAGAGTCATGAATCCCGAAGAAAAGAAAAGATTAGCAAATGAAAAACGTCTAAAAGCTATTCAGGATTGGAAAAATAGGAAACAACAGCCAATAAAAGTAGAAGCAAAAGCTGTTAGAAAAACTTATGTAAGTTTTTTTTTTCTTTTCCATCAACTATATTATAAATAAAAATGCTGTATTTTTATTATGTAAATAATAATAAAATGGGATTTAAAAATTTTTTATTAATTTTTTCAAAAGTAGAAATGTAAGACAGTCACAGAAAAATCTTTTATTATTTGTTTCTTGGAGCTGTAAAAATTTACATTGCAAAAAATTTCTAATATATATGTATTAAAAAAACGTTCATTTGCAATATATTTAAGGTAATTCTTATCACAGTTATGTCTTTTACTTTTTAGACACAGAAATGACACTCAATTTAAGAAAATACCTTTGTAGTGTCAAAGTATATATATATTGAGTTTTATTTGTTTGCATATTTTTCTTCGAAGAACTGATTGAGCAGCAAAATTATACATATAATAAAGTTTTAAACATTGTCATTGTGTATAAAAAAGTAGAAAAATTAATGACAAGATAGAATTTTTTAAAAAATTTCTTATGAACAATTGCGTTTTTCAGCTTGAAAATCAATTTTCTCCTAAAGAAGTAGACACTCAAAATTTTTTTTAAAAAAATCCTGTTCTCTTATTTTTTGAATAATGTAATATTCAATTTATGAAATATTCTTCAAATTGTAACATATTTCATTGCAGTTTAAAATTATTAATTAGTGTCAAAGATATTCATGGGCATGTTGCAAAGCATAAATTCCTTATTTGATATCAATGCCAAAAAAGAAATGCATACAATAGTGTAGATAGCATCTAAACTAGAACCTAGATGCGAGGCAAGATGTAATTTTATGTAAATGGCATATGCATTCACTTTTTAACTTTCATTGTAAGTTGAATTTGATGTCTTGCAGAAACATTCCATCCTGATTCCTTGGCTTCAGCTGTAAAGTAGAGAAGTGGGTTTTTGAGTATGTGGGGTGCTCTTTTTTCTTGACATTCCTTTTGACTTATATTCATGAATGATCAGGTAACATCACAAGCATATTTGAATTGAGTGTTATATTCATTCAATACAAGTAATTTTCCTGGATGGGTGTCTTTTATTTCAAATATAGAATGCTCCCATTCATACAGTGTGAAAAAGGCTTGGATCTTGGGGCTCATAAAATTAGTTCTTTTGTGGATTTTTAAATTATTTATTAAAGCCCCCACTCAACATAAATTTATATACTATGTACAATTTTAAATACTGGACAATAAGCATAATTAAAAAATAATAATAATATACCTATCTGCACATTCATATTACTCTGTCAACCTGTTGTCCAAAGCAGTTCTGAACTTACATGAGGGTTGCTATGAATTCTGAAGTGTTCACTGCAACACGGTACACTTCAGAATATTCTGCATAATACAATGCATCATTAGTTTGTTGAATGAAATCAAACAGTTTTTCTTGGTGTATTTATTCATTTGACATAAACATTTATGGAAATATTTTGAGTAACAAGTCCAAAGGGGATTTTCTCCACCTTCATTGCAAAAAGAATTGATATATATATTATTACAAGTTGAATGATATAAAATACCATCATCTTAAGTGAGACATCTTTATACATCTATTCCATGTCAAGTTGTTACTGTCCATAATTCTTATGGTGAAAAAATACCACATTAATAAAAATAATTCAAATTCCAAATATTTCCATTATTTTGTCCATTACTTGTTATGTTGTTATCTATCTTTTTTTTTTGATTTTATTCAATTTCTTAATTAATAAAATTTAACCCGCTTTTTGAAATATGCTACCTTTACCCAGCTTTTCATAAGCGATGAATATTAATCAGTTCTTATGTAATATTTTTGGATAAAAATTTTGTAAAAGCAAATTAAATTTAAAAATGTAGTCTGATTTTTTTATGGTCATTAAGAATTTTAGATTCTTTTAAAAAAATAATTTTTCTGTTGATTTGAGGGAAATAGATTTTATGTTAAATAAGATACATGCTTATTAAAGAAAAAGGAACTGTAAAGAGATTAAAAATTTTTTTCTAAATTCAGTGTTATATATCACTTTAAAAACCAGCATTTTATAGACTGATTGAAAAATAAACTTATGTATGTGAAAAAAGGATTTCCTTTATAGAAAAAAGATTTCTTTTTAAAAAATTACCTAAACTGTCATTTTTTTCAGACAAAGAAACTTTCATCCCATTTCGGGATAGAAAGTGTTTAAAAAAATACTTTTATAAGTTAAGAATTTATGTGAATTAAAAAATATTTATTTATTATTTTTTTTAAAGGAAAATTTATTTGAAAATTTATTAAAATAAATTGTGTATGATATATATTAAGGTGTTTCTTTGTTTTTTAAGATTTTTTTAAAAAATGGTTTGTAATATTCTACCCTTGGTGCAGGAGTTTTGCATTTAAAATCCCCGCAATCTGGTAATTTTGAAATGCTAATATAATTATTATAGATTGCCTACATAATCTATAATGAAAAAAATTAAATTGATTTACTCTACCATCTGTAAGTGGATATAAGGAAAAGGAATATATGAGGTTTCACACTAAAAAAAATGTGACTGGTTCAATAATTCATTGTACTTACAGAATCAGTTCTCTGTGACAGTATCACCTTCAAAGTAGCTCCCTTCAGTATTTACACACTTCTACATTTGGTGCTGCCATTGCGGGTAACAGTCCTGGAATTAGGTTTTTGGACGATTTTTCAGGAGATCCTCTGTTTGTATTTTTTAGCCGCTTCAACTGAGGTAAAATGGGTTCCTTTTAAGCAAGATTTAACTGTAGAAAATAAAAATAAAAAGTCTCATGATGTCAAATCAGGGGAATAAAGAGGATACCCAAATACAGTAATGTTTTTGCTGATCAGAAACTACTTGACAGATAGGGCTGTGTAAGTGGGTGCATTGTCTTGTTGCAACAGCCATTCACCACTCTCAAATTCTGGCTTTTACTCTAATTTTTTCACAAATTCTTTTTAGTACTTACATGTAGTAGTGTTGATTAACAGTCGGACCACTGATGCGAGTGGAAACCCACTCATATTACGAATTTTGGCAATGTTTTGGTCTGTAATCGCTAACCTTGGGCACCCAGCAGGTTCATCATCTTCCACACTGACACTTCCACCTGGAAACCTCTTATACTATTCAAACACATGTTTAGCAGGCATAGTTTCATCTCCATAAGCCATGGTTAATATTTGAAGTATTTCCATGGCTGATTTCTTCAGTTTCTCAAGAAATTTGATGTAGATTCGACATTTTTTCAGCAGAATGCAGTTGCACATGTTCACTCAATGACACAGTACTCAAAACTGGCAGGATCGATTAAAGCAAAGCTGGTTACATGGATAGAGGAGGTGTGTGGGAGGTTGTCACCAAAACAGTTGTTGCAAACTCCACTCTTTTTCAAGCTTTCTCTTAGTCTCATTTTTTTTTTGTATCACGCCTTGAATAACATTATTGTAGCATTTTTATTTCTTCAGAATTATTAAGTTTTCAAAAACAAGATATATTATTTTACACATCCAACTCATTTTAACTCAGAATAATTTACAAAATTGAGTTTCAATTCACTAATTGAAATTAAACTTCTCAGTTGTTTTAAATGTAAAATTCATTCATATTCTGATGTTCTAAAATGTATAAATATTTTCTATTTTTTTTTTCCTAAAAAATTCTTTTAATGCAAATTATTGTTGATCAGACAACAGAAAAAACGTATGTTTAATTGTTAATAAATATCTACATTTGCATTCAGTACTTTAATAGATTAATCAAAGTGATTTGAGCAAATAATACTTTCAATATCCTGAGAGAGAGGAAATCCCAAAAAGTATACATGATCTGCTTAAAAATTATTAAGAACAGTATACATTTGTAAGATATAAATAAAACAATATTTTGTTCTTGCAACTTTTAATAAATCTCTATACTGTTTCAATAAGTTCATAACTTATGTATTTTATTCCTACAGTTGTGTTTCTTCAAGCATATCTTCATTGTTATATGCATGAAAATATAATATTGCTACTATTTTACAGGATGAACCTGAGGTAAAGAGTAATGACAAAAATAAACTTACATTATTTGATTCTGATGGAGAAGATAATTATGAAAATGACTTTAATATTCGACCACAGTTTGAGGGGGAAAAGGGTCAAAAAGTATGTCTTTTTTCTTTTTTTCTGAACTTTAATTCACTATCAAGTTATTAAAAGTTCACTGCTTTTAATCCAAGCATTTGGAAAAAAAAATAATTTCCTTTATTTTCTAGTTATTAGAGAGAAATTCATATCTTTCAAGTCGCTTTAAATTAGATGAGAGATTTAAAGAGGATGATGATGAGGAAATACCTAAAATTCCAGGTACACAAGTATATTTTTTAGTATTTTATTTGATTGGTAGCATTTGTAGCAATTTTTTTCATATTTGGTTAAGTTTTGATTTCTTAAATTTTAATTTTCAATTTGAAAAAATGGAATCCACAAAAATATTTACCAATGATCTGATGAATGTTAGCTTAAGTTCATTGAATAGAGTTAGATTAGCTGATTAAGATTTAAAATTTTGTACATTTATAGACAAAAAAAGATACCTTTTTAAAAAAGTTCTTCATTCAAGCCAATGTGGCCATGGTAATCGAGTGGTCATTTTTATGCTTTTGAAACCTAGTACCTCTGAAGACCCACCATGTAGAGGGGCTGATGTATGATAAACCTGTGAAGGCTCAAAGTTCTCATGTTGGTGTGTTGCGGTAGTCTGTAGAACTCAGGTGTTGTCTCCAGTAGTTCAAAATTATGAGTTTAATTGCCAGTAACCCGCTTGTTGCTTCAGAGTATGATTTAAATCAAATAAAATCAGTCAAGCTAATTTAATTTTTCCGAATGCATTTCTTAATGCATTTTCTTAATTTTTTGCTAATTTTCAGTGAGATTTCTGAACAAGTTCTATAGATCTTTGCATTTTGGGAATGGCTTGTAATAAATGTTTGTTTCCCTTTTGGAGAAAGACATAGTAAAAGAAGAACTTAATTATGTTTAAGTATGATATTTCTTTTTAAACTTGTGATTGGTTTCTATATTATATATGTCAATTTTCAATTTATTAATGAAAATAATAAGTGAAAAGTTATTAATATTTTCCAAATTGTATTTTCAAATTTTTTATAGATAACTGATAATGAATAACAATTACATTTATGTTAATTCTGATTAACGTATTTGAAAGGTTATTCATAAAAGGATTCATTGTAACTTCTTATTTCATTCATGTTTTATATTCCCTTTATAGTTTTCTGTATTTGAGTATCTATAAGTAAAGAATATATTTCAATTAGTGGATTAAATGCTATTTTTCTGAAACTAATAAGTGAGATGTTATTGAAAAAACCTATGAATTTTTTTTAAAATTGAAAATAGCATTGTAAAATAATCAATACCTTTAAATTAATTTTGATTGTGTGAACATTTACAGTTGCAGTGTTTCTAACTGGCAATATCTGGAAAATAATTTCAAAAAAGAAATCTATATTATGTTGTGGAAAATTTTGTCGATTTCATAGTGGTATGGATATTTAGTGTAGACTCCAGATCAGAAAGCTATTCAAATTATCAAGTTAAAACACTTCAAAAAAATTAACTTATAATTTATTTAGTTTTAAAATGAGAATATTACATAACATAATGCAGACAGCTCACTATCTAATAAATGCATGGCTTGGAAAGGAAACAGCTGCAGGTCCGAGTTTCATCTTTCTTTTTATTCACCACCCACACCTTGTCAATTAAAGGAATCTGCATACTTTGGTTGGAATGCCACATCAATAACTAAATGTTAGCAATACAATTAATTACATAATGGTGTTCTCAGGCCCAATCAACATTCATTTTGGTTGCTATCTGTCAAGTCACTTTGTTAATTTTAGTGAATTTATAGTTAAAATTTTCTTATTAAATAAATATTCATATTTGAAGTTATTGAAAAATGTTACTTATATATTATGCTGTCAACTAATTTCATCAAATAAAAAATAAAAAAGCATCACCAGATGTCATGTGCAACCAATAGTGGAAAATTATTCCTGCACATGTTCATGTGCAATAATCTTGATTATGTATGCTCATAAATAGCAACACTAATAATTTGTAATACTATTATGTTCTCATTTTGTTGTGAAAAATTATTGAAATTTAAAATATATTTTCTATGAAAGCAAACACAGTGGTGTTTTTCCAAAAATGGGGCCTGATATGTAAGTATCCATATGAATATAGGATTTAGAAAAAAGGTGAAACAAACATCACTGACCATCATGCCAGAATTTAGATTTGTGCCATTGGGCCTGGGTTCGAAACCAAAAGAAGGCATGGATGTTTGTATATGTATAGTGCCTTTGCGGCATAAGGATATTATAAATAGCCATCAAGCCGCAAGTCCTCTTGTGAGGTTGGTGGAAGGGAAGGAATTGGGAGGTTCCTGACCACCCCCAGAGTGTTCTCCCTCAAAATTGGGGTGGATCCCATAGCCAAATCGCTCTGTCACCTGCATAGAGCTCAAAGCTATGGCTAATAAGTGTACAACTAGCCCCTTGCCATGATGAATTTCATTGGTCTTGATCGGATGTTACTATTGATCAGTGGTCAACAACAGATTTGTATGTATAAAAATTTATGTGACATCTACATGAAGACTCTTTGTCATTTTGAATGCACTTTGGGCCTCTGAATAGTCTACCTTTTATTAGATCTTTCATTTATTTCAAGTGTACATGTTTTATCAAATACAGTATTTAATTCTTTTGCCATTTCATTTGTTGTCAAGCTAATATGGAAGCAGTGGGGGGGGGGGTAATTTATTTCCATGCATGTACAGAAATAATGAAACTATTTAGAGACCTTTTTTTGATATGGTGATGTCTTTTAATTTGGTGAAATCGGTTGATAGTGTAATATGTAAGTACAGAAACAATTTGCATTAAAATTTTCCTGAAATTTTATCTGTTTCCTGTTTGAATTTCTTTATTAGTTCACTTCAGTAGTTTGCAAAGGCTCTAATATTGATTTGTTAAGAAACAATTCCTAAATATTTTCATTTTTATGCATATTATAAACTGAACAAAGATATTTGATTATGTAATCATGATTTTAAAAAAATATATTTAACAAATCTTTTTTTTCCCTAAGTAGTAAGTTCACTTTTGTTTCTGGAAAAAATTTTTAAAAATAAATATATAATGCCATAATTTACAACTACCTTCCCTAAACTGTTAGATGACAGCCAGATAGCAATTTTTGTTCTTTGGGAGGGGGGGGGGGTTCTTTCGAAGTTAAAGTTTGAATAATGCCATGCACTTTATAGGAATTGCCTTTCTCCTTCGTTAAATGCTGTTAAATAGGCTCTGAAATAAAGGGTTTGTTATGTATGTTTTATATCCTCTGTTGTATTGTGGAATTTAATGATTATTGTTTGTTCTTGTATGTATCACACTCTTTATTATTTTTTTTTTACTAAAAATAATGATCATGGGACCACAAATATAATTCTAAAAGTATTTTTATTATTCCATGAATGTTGCAAATAAAAGTCAAATAATAACTATATTCAGTGCTTTCTCTATATTATACAAACTTTATAAGATGCAAATCAGGTAACTAACTACAATCTTAAAGAAAAAGTAACTAGGAAAATTTATTATTTTACTAATTATTTATAATAAAAATATCAAATAAATTCACTAAAAAATATTTTAATACATTAGTAAATGTGTAGTTTTAACTAAAAGTTTTTTAAGAGCTGAAAAAACTGTTTGAATGTAATTTGGTAAGAATATTGAAATATTATTTGGTTATATGATCTTTTTATTACCATCAAACAAAAATTTCTGAAACTTTTTTTTTGGTTGAAATTTTATGGAATAAATTTTGAATTCCTAAGATTCACATTTGTTGAATAAAACAGTTAATTGTTTATCTATAATTCTGAAAAAGAAATATTTTACTTTTTTTTAAAAATTATTATTAAGAATTCCTTTTTAAAGATTAACATACATTCACTTTCCCTTTTAGTCACTGAAGAGCAAGAAGAAAAGATTAAAAATATGAAAATTCTTGAATCTATTTTGGGTTATGAAGTAGTTGAAAAATACAACACAGAAGGACAAAAGTTGATGAAGTAAAGTGTTGTATTTTAAATATTAAATTATCTGTTGAAAATCCTTTTATTTCCTTTTAAGAAAGATTTGTACATAGTGTGTGTGGTTTGAAATTCATATTAAATGCATTTTAGAAAGAAATATATCCATATTTTTTTAAGAATTATTTATATTTATTCTGTGTAATAAATAAAAGTAATCTAATAAAATCAATATGATATGAAGGAAATTTATATCATTGCCAATTCTGTGTAAAACAATGAAAATAATTTGTATTTGGATATGTAATGCATTTAAATTACTCTATGTTATATTTATTTTATGTTAAAATTGTAATATTCGCAAGCAACGCCATCCCTTACGTTGTAATGGCGATTCAGTGGGAACTTGGCGATAGAGCCTAGTTGGCATTTTTGGCGACATCTTTGGTGCGTTCTGGACCTCCGGATTCTTCTGGAAATTTGTGGAGAAATCCATTAATTTCAAGATCTATGACACAAGTGGATCCTTTCTTGAAAGGTCCACAAGGCCTATAAATAGAGAGATGCTCGCCGAAAATCAGTCAAATTGATTTGGATTAGCGATTAGTAGACTTGCCTTGACCGTGATTACTGATTAAGCTCAGCCTGCTTAATAGGATGAGCGGTGTTTGTGAATAGTCTTTTACATACATGTATTTTAGACACCGATAATTGTGTCTGAGTGCTGTTGAAGGAGTGAAGACCTTCTGAGATTTATTCTGCAAATATTGCTGCTGAATCCTGTATTTCAAGAATTGGATTTTCAACAATAAATTTTCATTGCTCTTAAAGAACTATCTTGTTCTTTGCATAATATTCTCAAACCTTGATCAACATAGCAATATATTCTAAAAATATTTTTAAAATAAATGTAAAGAGTTTTATAAGTGCTTTTTATTTCTTGAATTGGTTTTTTAAAATTAATTGGTAATTTATTTTTACAGGAGAAATAAAATGGTAAGATTTGATCCTGAAGATAAAAATGCATCAGAATTGTTAGAGACTCCAGTTGAAAAACCACCAAAGGAACCTCGGTATGTAATTTTTTTGTTTTTTGTAGTTAATCTTGATATTAAAATGTTAAAAATATCTGATCAATATGTAATTTCTTTTTAAAAAAATTTTCATGTATCCTGCAATAGTAAACCTTATAAAAGATTTATATCTGATAGTCTTTGCAACTAAAAAAATGTTTTTTTTTTTTACATTATAGATTTTATGTAACTAGGCCATAAGTTATAATACAATTATAAAGGAATTTAAGTAAAAAATTTTTGTAATCAAATTTAAAACTAAATCATCCTACCTTCAAATTTAATTTATTACTCGTTTGATTCAAAATGATCACTTTTTGACTTTACATGGGCTTAAGTCTCATTGGTCCAATCATACATCAATACACACACTGCCTCTATGGGAAGGTCTCGCTAGCCTAGGGGTCAAGGTAATGAACTCGTGGCTGGCATGTCATGAGTTCAAGCCTAGTGCAGCTGAAAGCCTGTTTTGTAGAAGAACGATGCATGTTGAATATGGCAAAAGCTCAAATGCCCTCCTGTTGGTGTGGTGTGGAGGTTAAGAGGGGGGGGGGTGCCAGCTCATCAAAAGCCCTTGAGTTGCTGAATAGTGCAAGGTTAATATTCACTCACTTGTCTCCATGGGAATAGAATATTTATTCCTACTTTTCTTAAATGTTTAAGACTGAATGCCGTTTTTGGCACACCTTTGATTCCAATACCAATCACAATTTATAGTCAAATGGATTTAAATCTGGTCTTTTGGAAGGCCAAGTTTCGTGTTCTATGAAGCCTAGTACATTCTTTTACAAGCATCACTGGGTTGTCTTCACCTTATGAACAAGAACAAAGCCCTGTTGGAAACTCCAGTAGTTTGCATTGAAACAATTCATGCTCAGAGACTTCACTATTGGTTCTCTGATAGTATTTTGATAAACTTTTGTCTTTTACTTCTTTCTGACAAAAATGAATCTGAGATACCTTCATCACTGACGCCCTACCAAACCATTTAGAAAGCTAAATGATTGGTTCTCTGCAAATATTCTCCCCCCCCCCCTCTTTAGCTTTCTTTGCATCTACATAGTCATTCTGGAGGTTGAAAGATTCTTCAATGTTAAAAAATGTCGTGTTAAACAGAATTTGTCTGTGAATGTTATGAGTGTGCTGCCCCAACAGTGCTTTTGCTTTAAGATACCTCTAGCACTTTAATTGCTTTGTTAGAAAATGTTCAGTTATGTTTTGAATAATTTCTTGATCTAAGGGCCTCATTTTCTGTGACACATTCCATCTGTCTAGTGATGAGTCTTCTTTTGACAAGGGTTTTGACGAATCCTCTCCTCATTCTGAATGCTTTGAGGAGAGCTGGTGGTTTTACCAAATATAGAATACGCTTATGACATGCTCTGCAATGCCGTTGGTCTCAGAAAATCTCTTAATTGTTTGATTGATGAATAACCATTTGATGTTTAAATGCTTTAAAGCATTAAAAATCTCTGATAGGCTCCTTTTTTCATGCAGAGAATTAACTGCTTCATACTTCTGTGCAATATTCTTTCTTCTGTGTTAAAACTCTGATATAGAACAGCATGCTTGAAAGTCAACAATTATCTGAAAAATATTGCAGACGATCTCTGACAATAAAATTTAAAATTGTTTGCTGCATTTGAGTCACAGCACATTAATGCAAATTTTGATGTTGAAACTTATGGCACTGCTATGTAAATGTAGAAATAGATATTATTATAATCAGACATTTTATCATTTGATTGCATTTATATTAAGATTATTTGGGAATAATAAGGTAACAAATTTCTTTTTGTTAATTATCTTAATTTAATCTTGCATTTCTTTTTTACATAATTGAAATTTTGATGACTGAAATAACAATGAGAAGTAAAAGTTTTTTAAATAAGGGGTAATATTTTAATTTTTTAAAATTATTTCTTATTATGAATTGCTTACTTAACTTTGAAAAGGATGGAAGTGTTTCTGTAATAAGCAATTCCTCTCCCCCATAAAATGACATCATTTAGAAAGTGATAGAAAAAATCACTTTGAAGCAAGCTTTTTTATATTGTCATACTTTGAAGCAATTATTTACTTTGTAAGATTATGCAAAAAAAAAAGATTTCTTTGAATAAATTATATTTGAGATTTTTATTTATTATTTTAAATACATGTATCAAATGTATGTATGTTTGTATGTATCAACATGTATTATTTTAAATACATGTATTAAAATATAATATCAATCCATTTTTGAAAAAATGAATTGACACATATCATAATAGATAGTAATGCTCATTGTGTGTATGCTCATTTTTGTTGAGCAATTTTGCTTTACCAGAAAATTGCTTGAATTTATAGAAATTCTACTTTATTCAGAAAAATTATTATATCTATTAAAATTGTATTGAAAAAAATTGTTTTGAAATATATGTATTATTTTGTTTGTAAAAGCAGATAATACATTTTTAAAAACTATTAAAAATATTGAATTGTAACAAGTTTGTAAATATTTGAATTGTAACTGATTCTCACAAAATCAGAAAATTAACCTTTATGAGTTTTATTTCTAGGAAAAAACAAAAAGTAGAAGAAAAAACTGAAGAAAAAGAGATTCCTGTTTCAAGTGAAAGATATATTGAAGTTAATGCAAATTTGAAAGATCTATTACATTCATCTGCACCTACATTTTCCTTATCAGAAAAATTTTCTAACGAAATTGAAAATGTCAATGGTAATATCTTTTTTAAAAAATCTTTAAATGAATAATTTTTACTTAAATTTGTTTCTTAAAGTAAAAAAAAAAAATGATTTTTTTTAACCTTTTAAGATTTTAGCTTTTCATTCCCTACAAAAGAAGATTTGCAATCAAATAAAGAGATTCAAAAGGACTATATAAAAACTCCAGTAACACTTCAAGATACGAAGTAATGAATTACATTTTAATGTTACAGTAATGAATTTATGCTTTTTATTTTGTTGAAATCATTTTTATTTTAATTCATAAAAAATATATAAATGCATGCACATTATGAATTAAGCAAATATAATTTAAGTTTCACTGATGCATATTACAAAAATAGTTTAGTGTTTTGTACACATAACAATTGCAAACTGTTTATCATTTCTTGTAAACTTAACATTTCCTTGGTGACACAACTAATTAATTTGTTATGGTGCTGTCAAAGACTGTATAGCCGATTGAGGGTTCTTGAATGGTAAGGATGCAGGAAGCTGGCTAGTCACATAGTGTGCAATGGAAACCTATCAGTGGAATGAAGGTTATGGAAGACCAAGGCTCTTGAATGCAAGCAAAATTGGGTGATTGTGCAAAGGGCTACAACTGCTCACCTACATGCTATAAATATGCTACAACTTCCATTTCAGCCAGGGTGTTTTCCACCATTTTATGTATAGAGAGGCTGATGCATCTTAAATTTGTCAGGGCTCAAATTTCTCATAGTATAATAAGGAAGTAGGAGAGTGGGATCCAGTTCAAATACTGTCCTCATCATTTGACTGGTTCAAAGTCATCATTGTTTCATCACCAATAGTCTTTATTTGCCTTCAAAGTGTAATGTTAATAAAAAAATTAAATCAATTCCACCATTTCATGGTGCTTGGATGTGACAGAGTTACACTCACATCTTTTATGGCATCTAACAGTAAGATATTCTTGAGTGGTATTATAGTTGATCACCATGGTTGCTGACAGACTGGCTTAACACAGTGTTTAGCTATGAATCTAGCTTCAGAATTTATCCCTGAACTGTTAGATCTATCTTATCTGTTTTTGGAGATGAAGCCTAGTCCCTATCATCTTTTGTTATACAGAGGCAATTAACCATTTCTTCTTATATGATTTGAAGTAAGAGATAGCACTTCAGTTGTAAGCCATCAAATTTAAGCACCCTAAAATATTGCAGATGATGCAGAAAATGATGGTAGAAGCCTGCAGATCATATAAAATGAGATTAGGAATCATCTATGAACTCTTAGTCAATGTTTACAAATGTTCACATTGCCTTAATGGGGGGGGGGGTCTCCAATTACTTTTACCATTCAATGGGGGCTTGTTAGCCATTTATAAGGTATATGGCTGTAAATTTTAAATAATTACGTATGAACTTTTCATGTATTTAATTTCATAAAAAAGTTACTTTCTACAATTTTTCATTCTTTTTATACAGTTTTGTATGTATGTTCAAATACATAGAACTTAATTTCAGAAAAATCTATCAATTTCCCAAATTGATGTATGTTAGGGAAAAATCCGTTTTTTTTTAATTGAGTTTTTAATTGTGAATAAGGCAGAATTGTATTATATTTTTATATACATCCTACATGCATTACATATATATACTTTGATTCCGACAAACAATAGCACTAATGAAGGGGAAAGGTGTTTTGTGAAATACGACACACAAGGGGGGTTGCAAGGGCTGAAGGGGCATCGTAGATAAATATTCCTGTTTTTGAACTATTAGACCAACAGACTTGAAATTTTTGGTAAGTATTCTTCTTTTGGAAACTAGAGATTTGCTGAGAATGGATTTTACGAAAATTGACTCCTATGGGCTTATGGGGAGTTGCTGTGTGTGACCAGTGGATAAAAAAAAATCCCTTTTTTAAAGTCCTGGATTTTTAGTAAGGAAATTTTATGTGCATGTTTCTTTTGTAATTAAAATCCGCACTGAATGGGTCTTGTGTATATCGATTCTCAAAGGGGTTAAGTGGCTTATTGATAAAAAAAATTTCGTTTTTCATTTATTAGATTTAGATTTTAAATTTTGCAATCAGGTTTATTTTGTGGAGAAGAGATCCATTAAAAAAGGATTTTGTGAACTTTGGGAAGGGAGTTACAGGAGTGTAAAAGATAGTTCTGTTTCAATTTTAGAAATTATAAGTCTTGTCCTTTTTTTAAATCAAGAGGTTTTAATACAATTGAACACTTAATACTAAGATTTAGATATCAATAATTTATATACATGTAAACCTCAATGTAATGAGTTCATATTGGATCGAACATTTTTATTAAATCGGGGTAATTCATAATATTGGGGTCCAAAAAAATACAATTTTTTTGCACTTATCTTTTAGAAATTCTATATAATAAGGAACTACACAAAAAATATTCATAGTTAAAAACTGTGCACTTTTCATTCAGCAGCTAAAAATGCTATTAGTGAATGATTATGCACCAGTTAATTGGAAATTTTAAAATGTTGACTAATAGATGTTTGACAATCTTTTTGATTTCTGACTTGAGAGTTGCTTTTTTTTTTACTTAATATAGAGAAGAAAATACTGCATCGTTTACATCCTGCTGAGTGAGGGATGTTTTCTAAGTTTCCAAACAATGTAAAGCATTAGAAAATGTAGCAGTTTTAATGGGTCTTTATTATCAAATTTCGCATAAAAATTATTACACATTTGTTTCTGAATATTTGCCATGCTTAGTAAATTTTCAAAAACAAAATTTTCTACAAAACCATATGTATAATAAACCTCACTTCTCTCACGAATGAGAGCAAATGGTAAAATATCTTAAAATATCCCTTGCATTGTGGAGTGGAATGAGATAAAGGGGAATTTCCTGTCCTATTCAAAACTCATGTGGTTAGTTACACTCATGATTTATCTACACATGTAATGTCTAATAATGGGCTGCATCTTTCACAATTTGCTTACAAGAAAAGCCTTTTTCTGTTCCGGGCACAAAGGATGTCATTTGAAAAGAATTCAAATTTTTTCTAATCCAAAATGATAAAGAAACCCCACCCCCACTTTTTTGGTTGTTGAAATAATTTGAAAATTTGGGGCTTATTATTCATTAAATAGGGGGTTTTGCCTTCATTTTAATTGGGGTCCGATTATATATTAGCAACATATATTCACAAAACATCATGAAATACTCAGCAAAGTGGACAAGTTACAACCAGTATGATTATAAAGTTTAAAAATTAAACTATGTATTTTCTAAAAAAGAAATTTTAATAATTGTTATTTTTGTCAAAGAGGTAAAATGCTTGACATGAGCCATTTGATTAAAACTTGTAATTTTGCAAAAAAGGCTAACAAAAATTTTAAATAATATGCAATAAAATTTTTCTTGGGAAAATTTTAGTTAAAAAAGATTAAATGGTCATTAAATATTTTTTCATTTAACTAAAAATTTGATATAACAATACTTTTCAATAAAATTGAAATAAATGTAAAGAAAATGGATTAAACTATTTATCTCTCGTGTTGATTATATCTGTGAGATAGATTCAAAGGAGACTTAACCCTTTAATGCCCGGTGGTATCTCTCTGAAACCACCATTTTCTAAAAAATACCTCTAAACGCGCAGTGGTATTTTAATGGAACCAATAATTCTAAAGATATCTTTTAACTCTCTTAAAAGACACTAGATGTCAGCACGTGAGAAAAAACTCCTTTTTCTGTGAGAAAAATGCATCATTTTAAAAGCCTTTTTTAAACACTCCAAAAAAGATTTTTTTAGCAAATAAAAAAAGACAAAAATTCAAAGTAAGGTATGTACATTTTTGCTGCATATGCTCTTCATTGCATAACTAATTTTTAGTATGATAAATTATGAAAAGAAGTGCCTTATATAAAGATATTTTCGGGTGGTTTCAGACTGATACCACCGCGCACCTAGAACATGAAAATTGTCCGTTTCTTCTCCGGCTTATAGCACACACACGTGAGAGATTTAGCCCTTTTTAACACGCTTTTATAAGTTTCACTTGCATGTAACGGAATCTTAGAACTCGATTTTTACCCACTTAAAAAGATCGGATTCATTTGAAATTTCGCCCACTTGTCAAGGACCGATGACAATACAATAATTTCATACTTTTGTTCCATTGTCCTTTTCAGGATCGTCAGGAATAAGGATAATCAGATTTGGCGACAAATCCATATATCACGTCCAGATTTGGCGACTTATTGTATATATCATTTTTAAATTTGGCGACTAGTTCCATATACCATTTTCAGACATGGCGACTAATTTCCTACATCATTTCCAGATTTGGCGACTAAAAGAATAAGGTGTAACCCTAAAGTGTTTTGAATTTAAGGCTAATTATATATGCAAGTATAAAATACACTTGCGGTTAAAAGAAATAAAATAAACAAAAGAAGTGTTCTGTATCTGAGAAAGTGGAGGGTGGGTGTGTGTTAGCAATTTCTAACCATAATATAAACATTTTTCTGAAAATAAAAATAAAAAAAAACTCGAGCATGTGAAAAAAAATAATTTGCTTTCTAACTGCTAATTATTTTTTATTTTTATAAAGCAATACGCTTAGAAATGATGATACAAATTAACATGAAAGGAACAGCTTTAAAAGGTGAAAAAACGATCGATACTTAATATTACCATGTTTTTAATAACTCACTTTCTTTAATGTCTATCCGAGGAGAATTTTGTAATTGATTTTAAACTGGGTGTGACTTTCCGAGGAGCTAGAGACTTGAAATTTGGACTATAGCTCGGAAGTGGATGACAATGCATGAAAATGGGAAAAAAGAAAACAGAAACAAAAAGGAAGAATTTTATAATATTTAATCCGTAAAAAAACATGATACATTAAAAAAATTTGTAATTCGAACTTTTTCTTCTTTACACACTTTTATTTGTTTGACCTGTTCAAAAGTGACGGAATCTAATATAACAATCCGAGGCCTCGTAAATGGAGAGAATAAATACACTTCAGACCCGTTAATTAATATCCATTGAAGAGCAAGACTAATTCCACAGCCACGTAATTCCAGCTTCAAATATCAAACTCAAGGATAAATTCAACAATGAATAAATGATAGTTTAAAAAACTAAAAAACACGCTTTTATTGTAGTTTGAACTAAAAAAATAAAAATAAATTATAGTTTGAAAAAAAACACGCTTTTATACTGAATCAAACTAAAAAGTAAAAAAATAGTTCTTAATAAAGAATAAAATGATTAACGAGAAAATGAATGTCATTGGGGTAAAAGCATGGGGTGTTCTATAAACGTATCAATTGTTATAATTTCTAACTTCTATTCCGAAAAACTGAATTAGTGTAAAAATGTAGTACAAAGCACCCCACGCTTTTACCCCCAATGACATTAATTTTCTCGTTAATCATTTTATTCTTTATTAAGAATTATTTTTTTACTTTTTAGTTCGATTCAGTATAAAAGCATGTTTTTTAGTTGTTTTTTTTTTTCTTTTCTTTGACTCAAGCAGTGAAATAACTAATAATTTATGGGGGTTTTGCCTTTGATTTGGGGAAGGGGTTTATTATTTCTTTATTACTGCATGTTTTAATAATAAAGAAACAATGGGGGAAAAACTTTACTGGCTATTGAAGTTGATTTCAATTGCTTATAGTTATATTTTGTATTATTTAATATTTAAAAAGTAATTCTAATGCTTAATATTGCATATTTTAGTAAATTTATTACAAAATATATAAAGAATATTCTTACAAATCTGACGCAAATCATATGTTGTTCATCCGAGAATTATGTCGTAGGTGCGTGGTGGTACTTCTGTGAAACCACCTCCCCCCTCGGGGGGGGGGATGTACTGTAATTTTTTTAAAGGTATTTTCTCTGTTCTTAGGTTCTATACATTGCATTTATAATTTTATTTTGAAAAATTCAGCGAATTTATTTTTCTGCGCTTCAAAGGGTTAACAAATCCATTGTTTCCAGCATTGAAACCATTTGTTTCTTATCAGTTATAAAGTAGTGGTTTAGAATACATAGATTGTGAATTTAAATTAAAGCCTTCCCAAAGTTCATGAGAGAAATGTTGTGTTCATTTTGTTATTTATCTGCTTCCTTTGTTTTAACCCCTTAAGTTCTGTCCTGCTTTGCTGATATGTTTAGGGCCCCGGATGTGCACACTTGTCCTTCCAAAGGATACTTTTAGCATTGTGCTACTGTGTTTAAAACTAGTCCCATGGCTTTTTAATACAATAAAATGACATCGACTGTGCTTTTAAAGAATTTACTTATTTCGGAGAAGAGGCAGGAAATTAATTTTAAAGGGTATATTCCAGGAACAAGGAAATTTATAGCTAAGCAGTTGTTCAGTACCATTAACATTTTCTAAGTAAAGTGTAATGCGAAATGTGTTGCTTGTGAAAGGAAAAATAATCTCCAGGAATCCTACTATCAAGGCACTGAATATGATGCTGGTTTATGTGTTCAACCATGGCTTAAAGATATATCACACAACAGATAAATTATATATATTTTTTATATTGTAACTCTAGACATTAAATTTTTGTGTTTTCATTTTTTATTTTATCCCTTTCTTTTCTTTTTTAAAGTGAAAGTAAATAATTTTTAGGTTGGTAAAAACATGCCTCTTCTTTCCCCCCAATAAAACCCCATAACTAAGCATGCCTGCCATAAAAGCATTTATAGGAGGGGAAGGGAGGAATTTAGTAGCTTTTCCTTGGCAGTTAAGGGGTTCAAAGGAATTTGGTTCCTTTTTCACAAAGCAAGAAAATAATAAACATGTCTGTTCTTTTTGGTAACTATTTTATTTTGACTTGTTCCTTCAGACTTCACAACAATTTACAAACTGTTCTGTTGTCCTGCAACCATTTTCAGATGGGAAATGTGTTTAATTGCACTACATCACTTAATAGAAAACTAATATAAAAGAAATGTGCACAAGTTTTTTTTGTGCAAAATTGGTTGTAATTGTTACTCATGCCTAATTGTGTGGAGAAACTAATTTCCATGTTTAATCTTTTGAATCTTACAAGTGGATTTATAAATCCAAATTAAATTTATTTTAGTGTTACTTAAAATAAAAAAACTATGTTTGTGTGTGTGTGATTAACTTGATTTGTTTCAAAAATTTTAAGAAGTATTAATATAATTAGTAATGAATCTTTATTTAAATAGCAGTCAAATGCGGAAATGATTTAAATATGCTTATTTCTAATTTCATAAAAGTATTAATAAGGAGTTTAAGCTCAACTTTTCTTCAAAAATAATCTATTAAGAAAAAAAACTATTTAGTAGTACTCATTTTTCTGAAATAAATTAATAACTGTTACAACTTGAGAATGTTTCCTGATTTGTATTTGAAAAAAATTATTCTGTGTTTAGTTTTGGGATATTTAATATAAGATTCTTTTTTTTTTTAGGAATATATTTGAAGATGGGAAAAAATTTCTCTTTTTCATATCTGAAGATGATGAGATGTTAAAAGGTAAATTTCTAATTTATCAATATTTTTATTATATACATTTATATGTTTAAATATAGAGTGACCACTAAGATCCTACTTTCCCCACCTGAAGAGCAGTGACAGTTATTACCTTAAACATGGTATCTGTTTGCAGAGAAGTAGCTATGTGCTTCAAGATTTAATTGGTTATAGTGCCACATGGTGGTAAGCAAATGAGTTAGCCTTATTATCTCAAAAGAGAGTTTTGTGGTGAGGGGATCAACCATAGATTTAGTACTAAAAGACACTTTGCACTAGAATGCTTAAATCAGATCGTGTAAAATGCTGGATGGTGTGTTCACAGTTTGACACAAAAAGTATTAAAATGAGTCAAATAACTATTTTTTATCAGCAGCGGGCTTTATTTTTGTATTTAATAAGCTCTCCATTAATTATACATCTTGGATCTTTTTTTAAAATTTTGAATTTCATGCTGCATATTTTGTAGCATATTGCATGGCATATTTGCATAAGCATCAGTAGTACACCATTTACAATTCTGCAGTATTGGCAGGCATGTTGTGTACACCTACTGTTTAAAGTATCCCTACAGAAAAAAGTCAAATAGGGTCAGATCAGGTGAATGTGGGTGCATGCTGTACCCAATTCTACACAACCACCAATTGAATGATTTGATATTGGAATGTCTCTGCCTGGCATTGCTTTACTTTTGATGTTTAATCATGAGGGAAATGTTTTTATTATTATTGTTGAGAATGTTGCAAAGTATGTCAAATATTGTTTCAACATTGAATAAAATTCTAAAGCAAATTTAAAAAGGAAAATCACTTTGAAGTGATTTCCTTAATATCAGTACACCATAATTCATGTGTCTGGAATAACTGTTTTTGTTCTATGCCATCCATACACACTCATGTAAACTTTTCCTTTTATTAATATTGATTTCAGATTCTTGAAATATACTACTATGATTAGAAAATGTTTAATTTGAGCTAACTTACTATTGTGAATTTCTATTTTAATGTTTTCAAAGAATTAATGAAATTTGAAAATTCAATAATTTATAAGTTTGTCTGCAAATAAAACATGTGTAAACATGCACATAGTTCATACATGCTTGTATTTGTGGCATACTGTATGCATACTTGTATATAGATATTTTTACAAATATTTTCACTTTCAATCAGTTTTAGATTAGAATTACCTGTGTAATTTAATAAAAAGTTAAAGCTCCACGAGAAGTATTTCTTTAGGTTCTACAAATATAATTTTTAAACATTTAAGTGTTCATATACATATTTCATTAGTACAGTTTATACCGGAGAGGGGAAACCTTTTTACCATTAGAGGTCACATGTAAATTAGGTAGCAATAAAGAGGACCCCATTGGTTGATGTACCTATAAATGGGACTTTCATGGAATTATTATAATTTTTGTATAGTTTTAACAATTTTGTGCATTATATAGAAATATTACAAAAAAAAAAAAAAACATGTTTAATTTTTATTTAGACATCTTTGGCATAAAAAGTTATAATATAAAATAATTTTGTATTCACATAAAGGTAAAAAGTTGTTGTAACATTAATAATTGTTATTTTTTAATAAAATTATTAAATTCGTAGATACCCCTATAATTTAAAAAATTTCACTGTTGGTGTATGTATATATATATATATATATGCAGATTTTTTTAAATTTTCATAAGCTGCATATTTAAATACAACTTGAAATAAAAATAATAAAGCAGAAGTATTTTAAATAATTTTAACATTATAAAGAAATACAAAAGGAAAATAACAGTATTAAATTATCAATAACTGTCATAGAAACAATTCCTAAAATCCAATGAAAAATATAGTGGGATATTTGCATTTATTTCTGACTTGAAAGTAATTGAATTTTTGGATCAAGTTTTATAATGTGAAGCCTTAATTGATCGTTTAAATGAGCATCTGTGATTAGCGTTCTTAAACTAGTTTTAATTTTTGCCATGATAAAAAATATTGACATTCATGCCACTCTTCATTTAATTCTATTAATTTGAAATTTGTTGTGACTTATGTAATTAGATAGTAATTAATACAAGTGCTAGTTTTTATGAAGGCTGCACAAAAAAACTTGGGGAGGGGGGGGGCATGTGACCTCAAGGCTGCGTGTTACCGTTCTGGTTTATAACCATGCTACTGCAATTTGGATTAAATATTTATGATGGAAAAAAATGCTATAAAGGGTCATAAAAATTTATGTCTGAGTTATTTTTGATAGCTTTGAAATTAATGAAATAAAAATTTTGTATTTTGATAGTGTATTTTGAAAGTTACTGTAATGTATTTCTTATTTGTAACTTAAACAGAAGGTGTGGAATTTTTTCGAAGAAAAGAATCACTGAATGAATTATATGAAAAATGTAACCAGAGAAAAGTTGGAGTACAGGTAACTAATTTACAATAGATATATTTAAATGTATATTCTTTATAATTTCTTTCAAATATTAATGGCACATATATATTTGAACATTTCAATTAAAATGTGTAAATTTCAAATTTATGTTTACTAAGAAAAATCTTTGCTTTATATTAAGTTAAGAAATATGTTTTCTATCATTTTTATGTACACTTGTTTTTAAAAAAGAAATTTTAAGGCAAATCACTTATTTCCTTTGCTAGGATTTCTAAAAGTATGTCAGCTATTTGTTTAAAATGTTTGACGTTCTATGTAATCTTTTTTAAGATCTATTTATATTGAACAATGTTTGATCATTTCAGCAAGTTGTGTGCGTATGCTAACTTGCACACATACCTGTATATACAGGGTTAGTCTGAATCGTTTTTACAAAATTAGAGGAAAGGTAGTACCCATCCAGATGAGCAATAATTTCCATTCTCACTATGAGATCTGCTGAGTTTACAGGCATCTTGCACCCTAAAGATTTCATATTCCCTGAGAAGAAAGTCTAATGGGTGATGAGGCCAAGCTGCAGATCTGCCATGTTCGATCAATGCGCTAAATGTGTGGCATTCAAAAAGTGGCATTTGGTTGAAGATCTCGTAGTGAGACAGATTAAAATTAACACACCGAGAATCTTCAAAAAGAGTGTGCCATTCACTGGTTAGAACTGTGCAACAAAATGCTTCTGTGAACAATAAATCAGATTGTGCTATTTTAGGTATTCTTCATTTGCTTTCCCACCAGGCTTTAATTCAAATTTTACTTTTCTGCCTCTAGAATGCTATGCAACTCTGTTATACGGTAATTGCACATCTGACTATCACCCCTTATTTTTGTAAAAAAATTATATTAGCCCTATATCTTAAACTTAAATAATTTGATTGGTGTTTAAAACAGCTTTGGTCCTTTTTTTTTAAATTGAAAAAACAATTAAAAAATTTTTAATTTTTTGTTTAGGAATTATTCAAGAGAAAAAGAAAAATCTTTGAAAAAGGATCTGCACCTAAAAGTAAAAGGGAAAATGAAAATAGAAGATATGGAAGAAAATAAATTTTATTTTGTTATAAAACCGTGTTATTATATTCTACATATTCACCTTCTACTCACAGTATTTTCTTTTGTACAAGAAAAGTTTGTAAGATATGGCAAAAATCTTGGTATTGTAGAGAAGTATCTTCTCGCTTCTATGTGTTTTTGAAACACATTCTCTTTGAATTTCTTGTCATACTTCTATAGTTTGACAGTAAAAAGAAATTATCAGAAATTAGTATGCTAGGCAGGAAAAAATTCAAGAATTAAATATAATTTTCATTAAATTATTTATGAGGTTTACATTGAATATAAAAAGCTAATACATTTTACGCATTAACATTATTTAAAATAATTTATGGTCATTCTTTATATTATTTATTTACACTTAGAAGATATTTTTATACATACAATTAATGGTTAGATTCCATAAATGCAGTTGTAATTTATTATTAGGACAATTTTTTCCAGTTTATGAAATTAAACCATGATTTTGAATGTATTTTCCTTCCAAAACAAAACAAATTTTTTAGAATAAAAAAATAATGTATAATACATTTTTACCAAATCAACAATTTTTCAAAAATGAAAAATGAATGAGTTAATGATATATTAGTTTCTTAAACATTTACCCTGCTTTGATACAAAAATTAATTTTCAATTATGTTTTAATTTTTCTAAAACAGAATCAAAATTTTCAATATTTATTGGAAAAAAAGCATTTATAATCATAAGTTTATACTCTATACTATAAATTACACTCATGGTTATAAATTAAGGAAAGAAAGAAAAAGTCAGAAGCAAAACAAATGTGACATATTTGTAAAGCCTTTTTATTAAACAAAAGGTAAAGAGTAAAAAAGATGCTATATGTTTGATATCATTAATAAAAATTGTAATTTTTGCTCCCTGGAGCAAATGATAAAAAAAAACTATATACAAAAACTAATATTTCATGGTTGGTATGATGGTTAATGCATAGTATGTCTCCTAGACAATGCAATACAGTCGGTATAATGCTCGGGCATGCTGAATATCAAATTATTGATCTGATCCTGGGGAATATTACACCACTCATCAAGCAATGCTCTCTGAAATTCTGATAGACATGTAGGAGGCTGTTGAAGGACTGCAACTCATCGGCTAAGCATGTGCCCCACACATACTCTACTGAATTCAAGTCCAATGAGAAGGCTGGCCAGCCCATACAGGTGATATCCTCCGATTGAAGGCATTCGTTTGCATGTTGAGGACGGGCATTGTCATCTATAAACATAAATTCTGTGCCCATGACACCCTGAAACCAACACACATGTTGTTCCAGAAT
Organism: Trichonephila clavata; assembly: GCA_019973975.1. Taxonomy (NCBI): domain Eukaryota; kingdom Metazoa; phylum Arthropoda; class Arachnida; order Araneae; family Nephilidae; genus Trichonephila; species Trichonephila clavata. Next base: position 144,632 of record BMAO01016881.1, on the reverse strand, counting down.
GACATCCCGATTTATTTGGCCTGTCATGTTTTCAATTTGAACATACAGGTCAGTTCTGGAACCCAGAATAATCCCCCCCCCCCAAACGAGCAATCCTGCATGACCAAAATGGTGTCTTTCAATGATGTTCTCTTGGTGGTAATAGATACCTGGCATTTTCCATATGAAAGTCCGACAAGAATCAAGCTGCAAGCTAAACCTAAACTCGTTGGAAAACATCACACAAGCCCACTGTTGCATTGTCCAAAATGCATGCTCTCTACTCCAGGCTAACTGTAGGTGACAGTGAGGTGCAGTAAGTGGAACACATCTGACAGGTCTACGAGCATACAGACCAATCTGCCCTAAGCGTCTATACATGGTCTGCCTTAAAACTGTCGTACCAGTGGCTGATGAGATAGGTCTGATGCTGTGCTCAGTCTGTTTCTTTTGGCAGTAACTGCCAAATACCCGACCTCATTCAGCGTTATAACTCGGGGGCAATCTGGGCTGAAACCTCTGCTAACTTTACCATCATCTTGGAATCATTGCCTAAGCCTGGAGATGACACTCTGGGCTATTCCAAGTTCCTTGGATACTTCCAGCTGGGTACACCCACATTCCAGACGACCAATAATTCTACCTTGTAAAAAATCATCCAAATGCATCCTTTGTGTCATAACTATGCAGTTATTGCACCGAAAGGCTTATAAAGCACTTGCAAACAATTTTACTTCTTTGCCTGTATTCCTTATATATCCACCTCTTACACTCTTGTCATTTTAACAAACTATTGATGGCTTCCTGCAATTTGAATATGACCCTTGAAAATGTGTAGTCATTTTACATGTGATACATTTATATTTTAGAGTTCAGTTTCTGTGCGACTCTGAATTATCCTTAATTTATGGATATGAGTGTAAATTAGAATGTTCTTAATACTAATATTTTCACTCAATTTTATTTTCTCTCATTTCAGAGAAAATTGGAAAAATTATGTAAAATTAAAGGGGAGTAGTATCTATTCAAGGTATCAAGATATTTCCCCCCTTTCTTATAGCTTCATTTAATATAAATTATTTACTGGACTGTGTTGTTTATATTATGCTCTGTATGAAAGGCATAATGTAATAAGTTGTTCAGCATTTACATAATTTTGTTCCATCAATGTACATAATATTTTGAATACAACATTAATATTAAATGTGATGCATTTTTAAGGTAAGTATTACCATTCCAAGAATATTTAAATATTCTTCTTAATAAATTTCAAACTGATATTCTGAAATATATCCCCATAACTGGTATTGTTTTTATTCTTTTTTAGAAGGGGGTAAGAGAAATCAATCTCTCTTTTATGAACTTTTTTTTAAAAAAATTTAACTATAACCTCTTTATTACAAAAGACAAGTTTTCAAACAGGAGTGAAATTGTAACAATGTACAAATAAGTTCACATTATATGATATGTATGATTTAAAAAATACATTGGAAAAAGTTAATACTTAATATTCTGTATTATTTTTTTACTTACTATTTCTGAATTTGGAATTTTTGAAAGAGCTACAGTTTCTTGTCTTGTAACCAATAAGCAATTCCAAGGCATCCAATCTTTATCCATATCAAACCGTGTCAATTCCAATTCCAAATCATTTTTTGAACCACTGATACAACTTTGATGTTTCCATATCTTGTCTACAAGATGCCCTATGTCATTAGGCTAAATAAAACCGTATAATTAAAAATGAATGCTTAGAAACTAAATAGCTTTATAGTAAAATATGTCTAAATTTCACATAAAATGAGAAACACTTTGATTTATAAATAATTATACTGTAATACCTTATTGTAGAAATTTCACTCGTAAAGCATACACACATAATTTTATGTGCAATAAATTAAAGAACTCATAATTTTTTTATAAATAAAATACAGAGTGGAATGTTATCTAAAAAAATTTTGTTAATCATCATTTTAATTATTATTTTAAATTTTTATGCTGATAAAACTAAATTATTTTTTAATTATTTTTTAGTAAAAATATTATATCCAGTTTATTACTAAAATGTCTTTACTCTTTTATCTCTTAAAACAAATTGAAGGAGACTTCTTTTTGTATATGTGCTGACTAGTTTCTATTAAGTTACTTATGATAAATATTAATTAATGAATAGTAATATTTAATTTAGAGATGAAAAGTTAAAAGATTTTATCACACACCACACACATATATATATATACAAGTCAATTCATTACATGGAAAAAAAATTCTTTTTTGAATTGTCCCCCTTTGAATGTATTACCTTTTGTTTGATCAAATTAATTTCATTGAAATACTTAACATTTTCCAGTTTTAATATAATTGGAAGGTTTTTGAGCTGTAAACATAAAAACAATATGTAACAGATATACTTTCCATTTTATATTATTTAAATACCTGTAAAGTATATAATATGCTTGATTTTGTAGGCATTTTCTCTTCTTCAGATATCAACAATTTTAATATCCTTTTATAAAGTTCTAAATCTTTTCTAATCCATGCTTCATTTTCAATATTAATACACTTTTTGCACTTTGTAAAATAGTTTTGTATAATGCTCTTTCCAAGAACTTCATCTGTTGAGTCAGCTGGTAAAATGTAAAAGCACTTACAAGCTGCACAACACATAATATGAAGCGGTGGAGCACCATTTTTCTTTATCTAAATCAAGAAATAAAAATGTGAATTAAATTCAATACGCTATTTTGAAATGAATGTTATATGAACAATTAAAATAATTTATGGAGGGGAAAAAAGGCTGTGGTTCTTGTGCAATTTGTTTTATATCATCATTGTCAAACCAATATCTACCGTGAGTACTTTTTGGAGATTGACATTTTGACTAGTTTTCTAACCAAATTTTTATACAAAAAGACTGCTATGTGACTCTAAGCATGACATGGGGAGCTGTGGTCATTAAAAAATATGTTTAGTGCATCAGCTAGTATACTGTCAAATAAAAATGTCTCAAATCTCAGTTATACTTTTTGCACATAGAAGGTATTGGTTTGACAATGACGCAGTATAGCGCACACTAGAATTTTTCGGGGGGTCCGGGGTCGAAAGTCCACCATTCTCGTATCGTGCTCCAATACACCGCCCAATATATTCTTTTGATTTTGTCGATTTTCGGGAACAAAAAACAGTAAAAAATTAATTAATGATTAATACTAATTATTGAATAGATAGTATTAATTAATAAAATTAATTATTGATAACAACTATTTAATTAAATCTCACATACTATATACATAGGATTATAATGAAGGCCTATGGGGGGCCCGAGGACCCCCTCCCCGTGTGCGCTACTGCAACTACGATTTGTGAAATAGACTAGCATAATAGTTGTATATAACAAAAATTATTTTATTCCACTTGAATAAAGAAATTATTTTTATCTGGTTTATGTAAAGTATGTATGATAAATGGTTTATGTTTTTCTTCACATAAGCATGTTGAAATTATTTTTAAGATATGCATCTTTTTTATGGGTAAATTACAACTCAGTTTGACAAAAGGAATAATAATATATAAGAGGAGAACTCTTTACTTTAGTTAACAGCTGCATTTCTGGATTAAATGTAGGTTTCTTTGAAAATTGCCAGAATAAGTTGCATATTCTGGTCTGTAAGCCTTCTAAGTGGCTACTTTTCACTCCCCTAAGGTGTAAATCTATCTCTCTGCTTGCCAATTGCTCCAAGTTATCAGTCAGTTTACTATGATATGGCTGTAAAAAGTTTTTATTAAAATAACATTTATATAACTTAAATATATCTAAGAATTATCTTAATTTTGTTTTAATATAGAAACTAGATCAGTTACAAAATTGGATTTTGTTTTATTTTGTTAATCAATTTCAAATTAATTAAAAATATCTAGATGAACAATGTACATAAAATTAATTTTCCCCCTTAAAATTTTGTAAAATCAATCATTTTAATTTGATAGTATTTCAAATACTAATAAATAATTAATATTTTTAAAACTAATTTGTTAAAAAAATGGACTTTGATATACTTTAGACCAGAGGTTCCCAAACTTTTTTGTCTCATAGACCCCTTGCTATGTGTTTCGGTTTGGGGTAGACCCCTGCTTAATTAATATTAGTTTTTGCAAATTTATTAACTTAAATATCTGTTTGACAGCTGGTACTACTACTCCTACTTTAAAAGAATTAAATTTCTAACTGTAATAAACTATAGTGTTTAAAAATTAAAAGGCACATGCTATTTAATTAAATTAAAGGTTAATTAATAAATAAAACTGTTAAATTAACTAAACAACAAAGAAATAAATTTGAAGAGAAGGATGAATCTCTAGCACTACAATACAAAATTTTCTACATTTGGTATCAATCTTGTCTGGTTTAACCTTTAATTTCTCTGTTAGTGTACAGGTTTTTTTTTGTTTGTTTGTTTTGGAGTTGAGCAACTGCGCTGAAACGCCTTCACACTATGAAAAACCTCCTCACGATATTCCATAAGTCGGGACAAATAACAGGTTTGACTTTTTAAAGCCAAAATTACTGGCATCCGTTTCTAAACTTTAAGATCTTCGTTGGTGCTTATTACGATCAGTTCCTATTGTAATGTGACTTCTTTTTTTTTCAATATGACCATGTGAATTCATTGTCTACTGTGGTATTGCAATAGTCAAAGCATTCTTAAACCTGGTTTCAAAATCTGAGTGAAAGGTATTTAAATGTTGAACGTAGGTTAAAACGTTCAGATTGTCTGCCAAATTTAGAAAACTTGAGACCTCCAGCAAAAAACTTTTTTAGCTTAACTCTGGAAAGAAAAGTTAAAATGGTTCTTGCTTCAATAAAATTTATGGTGTCACCTTGTAAATACAAATTAACCTCATTCAATTTCGTAAATAAATCTGTTAAATAGGTAAAATTTGGTTTCACTTGATTATAATTTTTTTTTAAAATTAAAGTCACAGTCTAGTTAAATGAGAGCCACTATCATAGATCCCTATTTACACCTCATGGACCCCCAAATTAATTTTTGGTTGACGTAGACCCCTTGGAGGTCGTCATAGACCCTTTGGGGGTCTATATAGACCACTTTGGGAATCACTGTTTTAGACAATATATATCTAAGTAAAAAATCTTATCTAAAAAAAGTTTTAGATTGACATAGTCATAAATAGTATTTTCATATCAAATTGCAATTTTTGAAGTGACTATGTTCTAAAGAAGGAAACTCGTAATATTGGGGGGGGGGGGACAAGGAAAGATATTAAAAATACACAAGAAAGACTCAGAACATCAAAATATTCATATATTTCTAGGAATGTATTTTTAATGACCACATGATAATGTGATCTGTCTTGTCCATTTATTCATATTTCCTTTATGTAAAAGTACTCCTGAAATAATATGTTTTTCTGTACTTCTAAATGTTTCATTGGTCTAATCCAGTACATTGAAGTCATTATCGTTATTGATGATGTATAATATTTTATAATGATTTATAAAATTATATATTATTTTATCATATACCTTATAATGATTTATTTTATACATAAAACAAAACATTGTTTTCTTATCAATTTTACACTGTTTATCAGTCTTTTGAATTAAAAAAACATCAAATGTATTTTTAACAAATTTCATTTTAAGCTATTTTGTTTCTAATATATATATTTATATAATTAGCGTTTCCTCATATATTTTAAGTGTGTGTGTGAAAAACTATATGCACAAATGTTAAATTAATGAACAGAAATGAGCGAAACAATTTTATGTACGGGGGGAGGTTCTTAAACACTCTTATTCAGAGATACTTGTTGCTCGACCTACTATAATGATATGGAAAGTAAGATTCTGTAGGGGAAATAAGTTCAAAAAACACCCGATGAAGGCTATTTAAACCGTTGTTGTACGTTACCAAACCTGGAATTAGTACAAAGCAAAATGTAAACTTTCGTATGCGGCAAAAGTGCTAGTAATTTGGACTATAAAAATGTAGACGAAAATAGTATTCTCAGCTGAAGTTAGACCCACAAGGAACATGTGGAATGGCATTTACAATGCCATTCCACATGTTCCTTGTGGGCTCATTAGCCCACAAGGAACGGCTCATTCTGCTAATGAGCCGTTACACGACGGCTCATTAGCAGAACTCACCCCGTCTATACATGCCAAGATTGACGTATGAAGGGTCAGTTGTCTAGAAGGGTTATTGTGTCGCAATAAAAAGGCACCAGTAGTTCGCTCCTTACGCCGGTGGCATGAGACGTGCGAGCTGTCTCGGAGAGTGCTGTTGAAGTAGTCCCTTCCTGACTTACAGACGCCTGTTTGACAGAGCACTCAATAGACGAGATATAGTCCCTTTGTGGTGGATTACTCAACCTTTTTTTCTGCCGGACCGCATATATATGTTAGCTATCTCCCGCGGGTCGCAACATGAGGTTAAACGGGTGTGCGGAGAGACCAAGCTTGCTTTAAGACCAAGATAACATTAGAAATTTAAAATATGGAAAATCGATCAAAATATTATAACTCATGGTTTGCTTTTTTTAATTATTGTTACTAACACTAAATTAAAAGAATTTAAGAAAACCCCCTTCAAAATTTTTGCATCAGTAAACGGTTTCATATGATTACAAAATAAAATGAACTTCTTAGTATGTCTTTGTTACTATTGTGACATTACCACTGACAAAACACTTAGATGCAGTTTCAAAGAATATTCAGTAAAACTTATTTATCACCTCTTGAAAGAGGAAAAGTGTCATTGAATGATTCCTGTTTATTGGTATTTTTTAAATACAGCACTTTCGTGACATATCAAACAAGTACTGATCCATGTTTGTTTTTCACTAAACAGTCAACCTCCAAATCTTTCGAATATTTTTCGCTTGCAAGGTATGAAAGATTGCTCAAAATTAGTTCCACCCATAAAATCATCGCTACTAAACTGTTGTCTGTTATCACTAACCGTAACCGTTACAAATAGAAAAAGAATATCGATCGCAGCCGAACGACATCGACAGCAAAATTGATATATTTGACTTCTTGTCAAATAATTTCTCACCAAATTTTTAATACATTGTCTAAAATAAAAGAATTTCTCAGAAAATTGGGTCATGACCGAGCCACTTAAAAAGGCTCGGTGTCTCGCAGGTTGAGTATCGCTGCTCTATCCTATTGACGTATCCAATTTGAAGAGAGTGTACTAACCCCAAAGATAGTCATAGAAGCACACTCGGCGAAAGTATGACAGGACGAATAATGGACTCAAGCCCTTGTCGCCGGAGAGTTCAGAGGACCCAGCCATTGTTCGCCTGCACCAGTGGAGTGCGAATGAAGTCGGAGGAGCCGAGTGCAAATTTGTGGCCCACCAATGAGAGGGGCGTGAAGAGGACCCACTTTTGGAGCTTAAAAGGGTCAATTCGGCATTGGAGAGGGTCTCTTCTCTCGCTTTCCTGGTCTTGATGGACATTTCACTAATGAGAGTTACCCGCGGTTATACAGTTGTGAAGAAAATGAAATGATTGCACACACACCGAAAAAACAGTGTTTCAAATTTTTACACTGTCAACTAAGAAACATGCAACATCTGTTAAGTAATCTTGACCTTGTTACGGAAGATCATTTTAGATATTTTGGTGTCACTTTTAATAACAGACTATCTAGGAGAGGAAATGCAGAGAAAAATGCGAAAAAGACTTAGTCTTCTCAAAAAATTGGCTGAGGTCACTTAGAGATCAACTCCTGATGTTCTTACCACCACCAAGTCCTATATAAGACCTGTCCTTGATAGTGGTGGGAAAATCTTGGCCACAGCATCTAAAAGCAGTGGCGATAAAATCGACAAGATTCAAAATAAAGCTCTCAAACTTGCTACCTCTTCCATTCCCATTACTGCTCTTGAAATACAGACAAATATCAAGCCGCTGGGGGTTAGGAGAGTAAAGCAATTTGAAAAATTCATGAGACTGCCACTTCCACACAGGCTACAATACACATTCCTCCTCCAAGACGACTTAAATCACACCACTCAATTCGAGCTCTGAGGACCTTTTGAATAAGTGCAATATCGAGATGAATGTTCTGAGCCGGCCTCTTTGCTTTAGAGTGAGTTTTCCTACAACCTTTAAATTTATGAATTGATTTTTCAGAAATAAAAGGCTGATGCCCTTCTTGCTGCGCTTTGTACCTACTTTCTTGAAATCATTATGACTTTATACCGAAAAAAATATATATTGCTCCACATTTATAGAGATGGTTCTGTTCAGGATGGCGGCTCAGCTGGTGCCGAATTCTATTGCGGAAATCTTTTTGAAGGCTCTTTCGCAACACGTTTAGGTGCTACAAACTTCGATGCAGAGTGAGTTAGTGAACATTAACATAGCACTATTCAGCTACTCGAGGGCTTTTGGCGATAAACCTTGTAGTTTTGAACCATGGTCAGGTGATGAGGACGACACCCAAGTTGGCACCCCTTCTCCTAACTTCAACACCACATGTAACTTCAATGCAAAGATAGAGACAAGCAATATGACATCTGACCAATTTAACTATCTCTAATAGACAAGCTGTTTCCCTTGTGAATTGCAAGTTTGCGATCCTCACTCTGCTTTTTACGCAATAGCGACTCAATAGGGAGGTGAACTCAACTGTGCTGATTGGAAGATTGTCTTCCAATGGATCCCTAACCATTGCAGCATCCCTGGCAGTGAAAAGGTGGACTCACTGGCAAAGCATCGCTGCAACCTCCCACACCCTTTTGGTGGTCTGTCATGATGTCAATCTTTTTTTAACTATCTCCAGATCCGTGGGAAAATCCATTCGCAGAACTCAAGAAAATGATGATAAGGGAAATATCTGGGAGACCCTGTAAGGGCCTTGCCTAGGAGCGTAAAAGTGTGGGAGGATTGGAAGAAAGACTAGCCATATTTCAATAAACAATCAAATTTATTCACAATATTAACCACAACTCAAATGCAATCGATCAAGGCTAAGAGATGTACCCAATTAATAACTATGCAGACAATTAACGATGTACGCGAGATATGAAAAGACTTTAATACTAAATACACTTACTCAAAGCAATAGCTCTGACTTCTTATCTATTTAATCTAGATTCAATCTCCAGTGATAATTCCTCACTTTAAGTAATTCAACTATCAGATATTTAATATCAGCGAGATTCACATTCAATTTGATTAATCTCTGCTCCGCTAGTAGTCTATCCTATCTCTCTCTCTAACCTGAAAGCCTAGTCTATATATAGTAGTCTTAATTTACATAAACACGTCTTCTTCTTTGAAGAGGAGTTTTATAATAAAATAATTTTTAAGGACCAGAAATTTCCCAAGAGGACTATTAGTGAAAGGTGCGCGGATAGAACCGTCACAATCCTGCCCTGATGAATCTTCCCTGACAAATCTTCTCAGCAAATTTTATAACTCTGACAGGACATGATTATCTCTAGGGTCACTTGCACCGAATTAGTGGGAAAAAGACACCTGACTGTCTTCTGTGTCTTAAAGAAGAGGTTATAAATTTTAATCACGTCAATGGAATCACATACTTAATAACAATAAACTTAAGTATAATATATCCCACACACACAAACAGTGCTAAAAGTTCCTTCTGACATGTTGCGTACGGCCAGAGAGAATGTTGTGCAGGGAACGCACGGTGTTATCTCTGAGTACGGCGGTCATATTAAATGTCGTCGAATTCTTTGCCAGGAAAGTGAATGTACTGTGTACAAAGCTTAACATTTATTTCACTGTAATTTAGTGTGCATGTGTTACTATTCCTTTTTTTTTGTAAAGCTTTATACATTGTACAGCGCTATAAATACCTCTCGAGGCGATTTTTTAATACATACATATATATATATACTAGCTGTTACCCGCCTGCTTCGCTGGGTATTTCATGATGTTTTATAAATTTTTACTGTTTATATATATGTATAAATTATTGATATCTAAGTCCTAGCATTAAGAATTCGATTATATTGAAAAAAATATACTTATACCTTTAACTGTCGCAAAAAAAAGGGCAGAACTCATCTAATTTGTATTTTCTAAAAATCTCTAAAATTGAAGTATAGAATGATATTTGCTCTTTCGTAACCCAAAAACCAAGTGGATTCCCGCAAAACCAATTTTCGGTGGATCTCTACTCCGTAAATTGAACATGCAAGCCAAATTTCAAGTCTAAATCTAACAGAAAAAAAGAAGTTTTACTATCAATATCCCCGTAATCCCGTTGAGAGCCGCTTTCCAAAATAACCGCTCTTAGAGGATTTCAATTCAACAAAAGAAAAATGCAAACCAAATTTCATTATTATAGTCCTTGAAGCTCGAAAAAAGTAATTTTTTTTGTCAATACGTCCCAATAACCCCCTGCACCACCCCTAAGAACTTGATTTGCTTAAAATACATTCTTAGTGGATCTATATTCAACAAAAGAAACATGCTTAACAAATTTCAAGTATATGGGTCTAACAATTAAAAACATTAATTTTTTTCTGTAACTCCTCTTGACCCCTCGCAAACATCATTAGGGGTCAATTTTCGTTTCACTCTTTGTTAGAGGAACTCTATTCCATGAAAGGAACATGCCTACCAATTTTCAAGCAGGATGATCAAATAGTTTAAAAATGGAAATATTTATCAATTACGCCTCTTAAACTCCCGAAATTAAACTTGGTAGTTGATATTCGCAAAACCCATTTTGTAGCGGTTCTCTACTTTACGAAAGGAATCTGCTTATCAAATTTCAAGACTGTACGTCTAACAGTTTAAAAATGGGGATAATTGTCTATAACGCCACTTGAGCCCACGCAACGCCACTTCTGGGTCTATTTTCACAAAACCCATTTTGTAGGGGAATTGCACTCTATGAAAGGAATCTGCTTAGCAAAATTTGAAGACTGTGCGTCCAATTAATTAAAAATGCAAAAAATTATCAATAACGCCCCTTGAACCCCTGCAACGCCACCTAGGGGTCGATTTTCACAAAACATATTTTGTAGTGTATTTCTATCCTATGAGAGGAATCTGCTTACCAAATTTCAAGACTGTGAGTCTAATGGTTAAAAAATAGAAATAATTATTTATATCTGCCCTTAACCCCCTGCAACAAACCTTGGGGGTCAATTTTCTCCAAACCCGTTTTGTAGCGGATATTTACTCCATGAAAGAAACATTTCTACCAATTTTCAAGCAGCTTGGTCAAGTAGTTTAAAAACGAAAATATTTATCTATTACGCCACTTATACCCCGCAACGCCACTTAGAAGTCTGTTTTCACAAAACCTTCTTATAGCTGACTCTATTAAATAAATCTATTTATCAAATATAAAGACTGTGCGTCTAATAGTTTAAAAATGGAAATAATTATCTGTAACGCCCCTTAAGTCCCGCAACGCCACTTGGGGGCAATTTTCACGAAACCCATTTTGTAGCGTATCTCTACCCTATGAGAGGAATCTGCTTACTAAGTTTCAAGACTGTACGTCTAATAACTTAAAAATCGGAATTTATAACGCCCCTTAAACCCCCACCCCCGCAAAACCCCTTGGGGGTCAATTTCCCCCAAACCTGTTTTGTAGCGGATATTTACTCCATGAAAGAAACATTCCTACCAATTTTCAAGCAGGTAGGTCAAGTAGTTTAAAAACGAAAATATTTATCTATTACGCCACTTATACCCCGCAACGCCACTTAGAAGTCTGTTTTCACAAAACCTTCTTATAACTGACTCTATTAAATAAATCTATTTATCAAATATAAAGACTGTGCGTCTAATAGTTTAAAAATGGAAATAATTATCTGTAACGCCCCTTAAGTCCCGCAACGCCACTTGGGGCAATTTTCACGAAACCCATTTTGTAGCGTATCTCTACCATATGAGAGGAATCTGCTTACTAAGTTTCAAGACTGTACTTCTAATAACTTAAAAATCGGAATTTATAACGCCCCTTAAACCCCCACCCCCGCAACACCCCTTGGGGGTCAATTTCCCCCAAACCTGTTTTGTAGCGGATATTTACTCCATGAAAGAAACATTCCTACCAATTTTCAAGCAGGTAGGTCAAGTAGTTTAAAAACGAAAATATTTATTTATTACGCCACTTAAACCCCTGCAACGCCACTTAGAGGACTGTTTTCACAAAACTTTCTTATAGCTGATCTCTACTCTATGAAATAAATCTATTTATCAAATATAAAGACTGCGTCTAATAGTTTAAAAATGGAAATAATTATCTATAACGCCCCTTAAGTCCCGCAACGCCACTTGGGGGGCAATTTCCACGAAACCCATTTTGTAGCATATCTCTACCCTATGAATAGGAATCTGCTTACTAAGTTTCAAGACTGTACGCCTAATAACTTAAAAATTGGAATTTATAACGCCCCTTAAACCCCCCCCCGCCCCGTAACACCCTTGGGGGTCAATTTTCCCAAAACCCATTTTGTAGCGGATATTTACTCCAGGAAAGAAACTTACCTACCAATTTTCAAGCAGGTAGGTGAAGTAGTTTAAAAACGGATATATTTATCTATTACGCCCCTTAATCCCCCGCAACGCCACTTAGAAGTCTGTTTTCACAAAACCCGTTTTGTAACTGATCATTATTCTACGAAAGGAATCTATAAAAATTAAATTTAAAGACAGTGCGTCAAATAGTTTAAAAATTGAAATAATTATCTATAACGCCCCCTAAGCCCCTGCAACGCCACTTGGGGGTCGATTTTCACCAAACTCATTTTGTAGCGGATCTCTACTCTCTGAAAGGAATCTGCTTACCCAATTTCAAGATTGTACATCAAGTAGTTTAAACATGGAAGCAATTATTTATAACGCCCCTTAACCCCCTTGCGTTTCGAATTTCGGAAAATCCGTTCTTAGCTGACGTCTACTCTATGAAAGGAACATGTCTACCAAATTTCAAGTCTGTAGGTTGAATAGTTCCGGAGATATCGTGATTAGTCAGTCAGTGAGTCGCTTTTCTCCTTTATATATATAGATATTGAAATTCTACTTCCCATGTCATTCATTATTCATCTTTATATTAATTTCGATGCTATTTCGGCTGTTAGATCGAGCTACAGGTGGCTTTGAAGAGTCAGATTAAAAAAATAAACTATCCTCCACACTTTATTTTCATTTTTTTAAACAATAAATCAGATTTCAGTTGAAGCATGAAATAATTGAAAAATCTTAACTTTGTTTTACTATGATCTTTATTATAGAGTAACCTTAATATGCAGTTAGTTCAAATAATTAAAACTTTATGATTTGTTGATAAAGTATGATCTGGAAACTTCAGTTTGATATTTATATATTTTTAAATATTATATTTATTTATTTCCTGATAAAAAAAATGAATTTCCACACTTATACAGTTGTTCATGTGAGAGGAGCAAATTTGTTTCAATCTGAACAAAATTAAATGGGTTAGGAGGCCTTGAAGAGCGTCTGGCAATTCACAATTTCGCCTGACATTCCGGACACTGTATAAAACCGTTTTGGGTTTCAAATCCCTTGAGTTATTTGGGTAGTCAATACAGAAATGATGGCCAGATATAATTAATTTCTCGTACAGAATAGGAGCATTTTCTTCAATGTTTAAAAAGATGTCAATCCTGTCAGGGATGATTATATCTCCTATTAAAAGCTGGACTTTTCTTCCCAGTCACCTGTCACAGGAATAATGTTCCAGCTGTTCTCAAAACTAATTTTTCCAATAAAATTTTTTTTTCGTACTTTGGAAAGTTATGCAGTACGTAACACTAGAAAAACCATCTGGCCTGCAATTTTCGTACACTTGAGTGTTGTACTGACATACAAAATTTGACTTATGAATGTAAGCTGAGTAAAACAGAAATATTAATTTATTTCTGAAAATAGAACCTGCTTTATTAAATCAGAGTGCTTCAATTTTGTAACTTTTTTTTGAGTTATTTATAGAAGATTTTATTATTAAAATGAAAATCATGTTTCCATATTTAGTCTATTTTACCTTTCATGTAAACCAGAGGTTCCCAAACTTTTTTGTCTCATAGACCCCTAGCCATGTTTTCGGTTTTGTGTAGACCCCTACTTACCTAATATTAAATTTGTGCAAATTTATCAACTTAAATGTTTTTGACGGCTGGTATAACACTACTTACTTTAAAAGTTTTATGTTTCTAACTGTAGTTAAGTAGAGTGTTTAAAACTTAAGAAATACATGTGAATTAATTAAATTACAATTTAATTAATATATGAAATAATTGCTACATAGAATAACTTAACAACAAACAAATGCTGTTAATGGGTGGGATGAATCTGTGGCTTCAATAACAAATTTTCAGCATTTGGCTTTAATCCTTTCAGGTTTAACCCTAAATCTCTTCGGTTATTAGTATCCAATCTTTCTATTTTTCTTTCTGTTTTTATTTTGGAGATTAGCAAGCATGCTAAAACTCCTCCTCTCAGGGAAAAGCAATTAAAAACTTGTTTGAGATGTTCCATAATTCGGGATAAATAATAGGTATATCTTTTTAAAGCCAAAATTGCTGACATTCATTTCGAAACTTTACTTTAAGATCTTTGTTACGGCTATTAAAATCAGTTCCTTTTGTAATCAAAAAAAAAAAAATTTTAATGTGACAACATGAATTCATTACCTACTATGATATTACTATAGTCAAAGCATTCTCAAACCTAATTTTAAAACCTGAATAAAGGGCATTTAAATGTTGAACATAGTTTAAAACATCATTTTTCTAGCAGATTGTCTCTGACAAATTGAGAAACTGTTAAAATTCGCAACGTCCAGTTTCATATTCCGTCAGCCTTTTTGTCAAGAAACACTGAAGTGATGGTCCTCTTTTAATAAAATTTATGCTGTTGTCTTGTAACTGCAAATTAACCCCTGTAAATTCAGTAAATAAAGCTGTTAAATAGGTAAATCGGGTTTACACTTGATTACATTTTCTTTTAAAATTAAAGTCACGATCTGGTTTAGGCTATCGTAGACCCCCATTTGCCCCTCATGGACCCCCAAATTATTTTTTCGCTGACGTGGACCCCTTGCAGGTCGTCATAGACCCCTGGGGGTCCATATAGACCACTTTGGGAATCACTGATGTAAACTATATATTCAAATTAATCGACCTAATATTATTTATCTAAGTGTCAATTACATTTTTTAAAATCACTTTGAGTTGTTTGAGCTAATATAAAAATGAGTTGACATAATTAAACAAATATAATGGAAATATTCATACAATGATAGTATATTCCTTTTTCAATACAAATTGAAAGCAATAAAACTTCTTTAAATTATGAATGTGTGTACTTTTTTCTTTCAAATTTATATTTATGATTTTAATCTTGACTACATAAACAATTTTAAAGTAAATAAAAAAATAATGAAAGAATTTAAAAAAATTGAATGGATTAAAATAATATTACTTTAAGAAATTCTTTCAAATTTGTTAAGGCTTCCACACGATCTCGGGGTGATATGTATTTCATTGATAAAGTTTGATATAGTTCATGAACATATCTTGCTCTTAATGTAGTGCTTGTTTCCACTTGAACTGCATTTTTCTTCGTTTTCCACATTTTTGGTTCAGCAGCCTTGAAACAAAATAACACCAGTAAATATTTGATATTTTAAAACAAAAATACACAAAAATAAACTGTACAAAATCTACAGCATGTTAGTTCTATAAAAAATTAAGAAACGCAATAACTGAAACATACGATTTTGAGAAATTTCTCTCTGCTTTGGAAACACTTCTCGAGCTGAAACAAATTTTTTCTTTGATTGATTTCTTCTATTTTAAGAACCTCTGCATTTATAAGTAACCACATAGCAGCTTTAAAATCAGCCCCTGATCGCACTTCAGAAATACCTTTACTTTCACAATTCCACCATTCTAAAATATAAAATTGTCAAAATAGTTTGACCAATTATCTTTAGAAACATAATTGCAAATCATAAAGTTATCAAATTAAAAACTGTAATACAAATATGAAAGCATCCCACCCAGATATTTATTTCAAATTGATATCCTTTCTAAACAATAACAGTAAAATAAAATTTTACTATTTTTAGATTTAGAACAATTAACAGCAGTAATTTGCAGTCTGGATTTGAAGATTTTTTTTAGAATATCTGGTAAATAATTATTTCTATTTTAATCCTTTTCATAAAAAAAGCCTATTTTTTACTTCAAAACATGTTTTTGTAACCATGTACATAAAAATTTCTAAATTGCAGAAAACCTTAAGCCAGTGCTTTGACCAGGTAAAGTGATCTGTTGTTACCACGAAGGAGAGTCTGTTTTTGACATTTCTGCTGTTAGAAGTACCTCTTTCTATTGTAAACGATGTTATCATGAGGATATAATGTACAATCATGATTTGATAGACGTCTATTAGGGACCATAGAGTTCTGAAGGGAGTTGTGAAACCATCGCATGGATTCGGCAAAAAATTTCATCAGGAATTCCAAGAAGCCTCTGGATGCAACTTTAACCCAAAGACATTTCATCCCAGGCTTCAAAATTTGATTTTCACGGCATATCTGCTGTTAATAAATTAAATATTACCGCAACCAATACCAAGCGTCACTTTCAAGTTTGACGTCATTGAAGCCTTGAGCAATGGCGTCACATATTTTGGAGCGATCAATCAAGGTATACTATCTGTCAATTTGATGGTACATTCTGGGTGTAAAAATTGTTTAGTTAACGCTTTGGAATTAAATGTACCGTGCCGAAAGTGAAACTTGGAGGTAGAAGCGTAATAGTTTTCAGGTGTTGTTCTTGATTTGGTTTGGGCTCTTTGGCTTTTGTGCAAAAAAAAACCCTTTCAAGAAGCCTATTGGAACGTTTTGGTTAAGTCCTCACTGCTTGGATTGTGTCAATTAGTTTGTGGCGGTATCTAAATAAGCCAGTAACAGCCTCCGGACAGGAGTGATCACTTTTGTCTAGTGGTACGTTACGTGCTTACGAATCCACAGGTCGCGGGTTCTAATCCACCGACAAGTTTGGTTCCATTCCTGCTTCAATATAGGAACATACTGCATTGTCTGTGCAGACAAGGTTTACTGACATGGATGCTCAGAAAATGAACAAGCCTCCTCTATAAATCGTAACTGAAATCGCATAGAACATCTATGGGATGAATTATAACATCGAATGCGAACTAGACCACAACGCCCGAAATTGATGGTATAGCTGATCAGGATTCTTGTGCAAGAATGGCATGCATTTCCCGCTGAAGCTTTCTAAAAAATAGTAGACAGCCTCCCACAAAGTAGCAGCTGTTATTGCAGCAAACGGAGACTCAGCATCATACTAATTTTTGACGTAGGGGAGACCGGGGCAAGATGACGACGTTAACAGTTTTTTGTTGTTTATTAATTTATTTTTAAGGGTAGTAAAATCAATTTTACATGAACTGTTAGATTAGTCCTTTGCAGTATTAAAATATATTACCATTTAATTTTTCCAATAAAAGAAGTTAAGGATTATTTTATTTTTTCATAACCTTAGCAAATTGTCATCTTGCCCCAGTACTGGGGCAAGATGACTTTTGCCTTGATGGCGACACTGAAAAAGGTTGAGCATATTTTATCTTTTGAATGTGTTACATGGTTTAACAAATGATAAGTGTGTTTTTACATCTTACAAAGTATCAAACTAAGCGTGATGAATTGTAACGTAATGTTGAAGTGCTTAGTTGTGTACCTAACAATAGTCACAAATAAAAAGGACATTTTTATAATTGGAACATTATAAAAATGCCAACGCTCTTGGCATTTACAGCACTGGATCCATTATTCTGTTGGAGGGTTCCTCTTCACAAGCAGGACACCTTATAACACCGTCCTTTGAAGTTGATACAACTGGAATGTTTGGCCTGGATTTTATAGATTTAGGCCTACAGGAACAGTTTGAGTTTTTTTACTCCCTTTTTAGCTTCACGAGCTTTTTTTCTCTGTTTTTTTTAAACTTCCTGTTCTTCCTTCTGATTTTCCCTTTTTTCTAACATTTCTTTGGTGGGTGTGCTTGTAAGAATGTTAGAGCTCAATTTTTTGCTTTTTCTTTTTTTCTCACATTATGTTGTTTTAGGCAATAGTTTGAAATAAAAAACACTAACAGGGTTCTTTGGTGCATCGGAATCAGCATTTGCCATAAGTTCTGGTTTTACTGGAGGGTTTATATGTTGGTTTCCTATTACCGGGGTCTGAGGATTAGCACTATTATTCTCAGTTTCATCGCCAATAGCAGCATGGTTAGTAGTTTTTACCGCAGCATAGTCATGTTCGCTAAACACAAGAGGATTATGAGGCTCGATCCCATATTCTTTAAGCCCTTTCAACGGCCTTTCCAACAGTAGCTGATTTGAAGTAAGTGATGCTCAAAACATGCCAAACATTTTTGTCTGTGATAGTTTGTTCTGGATGAGTGATCATAAAGTTGTCACATGCTTGGCTATAGTGCGTTTTTAACTGGTCGAAAAATGACACAACAAGGGGCTGGGGATGATGTGATGTGTGCGACGGCAACCCAACCATGATGATGTTTTTCACTCAGCAGTATAAGAGAGCCTGCAAAGTTATATGAGTTTTGTGATTGTCAAAAATCAACAGATTAGGAGATTCTTTGCTTGGTTTCACATGAAGATAAAAGGGCTTCAAAAAAAGAGAAAAAGGTGCCCTCACTGTTCCAGCCCTTATCACTACAGTTGCCTACAGTTCCTGGTGGGGCTCTTTCTACAAGTTCAGGAAGCATTCGTTTTCTCGCAAAAAATCAGAAAAGGTGGCAGATAAAAGCCAGTAGCTCTAAAGCAACAAATTCTTGTTACATTCCTTCCTCTTTAGGGGATGGGGCTTAGAGGATGGCAAAAATGTCTTCCTCTGAAATGAACCCTTGCCCGAAAAGAAATGGAAGCGCAAAGTCACTCGGACATACACACAGACAAACAAGTGTTCACAGGATTTAATAGAATGGACAACAATAGTAAGTTTAATAAATTCCGAAACACGAGACAAGATGACGAGCTCGTCATCTTGTCCCAGACTGTCTGTTTAAAAATATTCGCTCTCATTACCATGAAGGAAGGCAATTAATTGACATTTATTCATGGTAATAGGTAGTATTTAAACCATGTTACTCATAAATATTAAAGAGAAACGTTATATCTTACCCGTATCTGTAGCAGAGCTTATTTACACATGCATAAAAGTTATATCGTGGCATCAAAAAACAATCAAAGCTTCACAACTAACACAAAAAGAGCGATTTCAGCGTGTCTATACTATAGTTTAATGAAAGGCCAAAAGGAGAGCCAGTAGTGTTCATTTCATGCTGCTACCTAGTGGAATACGGAAAAATTAAGACATTAGTCATCTTGCCCCGCTCGTCATCTTGCCCCGGTCTCCCCTACCTGCTATAAGAGCAAAATATTCAGATGTTCGGATACAATATTAGTTCCTGACGTTAAGTGTTTCCTAATATATTATAATGGCTATTTAGCTATGACATATTTCCTTGTTATATTTCTATTTATTCTTCCGTTTAAAGTTAGATTTATAGCAATTAAGCATCTGATTGATGACAATATATGAGTATGTGTGAGCATGCATAATAAGCAGGGGCGTAGCTGCCGCCATATCAATAATACGGAGCCCCCAAGCTACAAGGCCCCAACATGTGTAACATTTTCTACTTCCAAATAAGTTTTTCTAATAATATCCTTTTTATTTATTTTCCAAAAAAATTAGCCCCAATGATTTTTGATACACGGCCCACTCAGGACTATTTATGGCAAGAGTAATAAGGCCGTATTGAACTGCGGGATGGACACGAAGGAAAAAAACTACGGACTAATGCTGTTCGGTGAAGTTCTCTTAGCCAAAACGGGTTTCACCCTTATTTTCTCGTCCCACAGCGGATTTTAAATTGTAAAAGCTCTTTAGTCAATGTCTGTGTTGCAATAAACTGTTTCGTAATTCCCTGGTCCGTTTTCGGAAAGTATAACCTTTTAACAATATGTGACGGATCTATACGGTTTTTCACTAACCTTTTCTTTTTCTCTTTAATTCAAATTATTTATTTCAACCAACCTTCATCGAGAGCCAAGCGTGATTTATGAAAATAAGGAATATTATATAATTTCGAATTTCGCGAGTTGAAGAGAGCTAAGTAAGAGGAAGTGAGAAGTCAAGTGAATTAAAGAAAAGTGAAGAGATCGAGAAGTCGACACGTAGTTGTTGACGAGTTAAGCGAGCTTGATACGTTCTGGTGTGCGCAAAGAGAAGCGGATTAAAAGTATTGAAATTCACTATTACGGAAAGTGGAGTCCCCGTCAATTCATCCAGCTAATTCGAGTGCCTGAAAGTCTCCGTGAAGGATCGGCAGCATTAAAGTACCAGGTACTGTGATTTTGGTTAAGTAAATACTGATTATTAGTGTGAGGCGTAGTTGCAATTGTGCGCGATTAAGCTGTCCTAGATTCAGTTGAAATTCTGTATTATTATCCGCTTGTATTTAAATCTCACCTCTGCTCTCTACTCTCGCTTATATACCTTAATTAGTATTGTGTTGTGTCTATTCATAATATCTTATAAGAATCAATAAATCAGTTTGAATTGGAATAATGTCTTTAGATCATTTAAGTCCGCCAACACATCTAGCCGGGCTTTCAGATAGACAGGAAGGTATTAATGTAAGAGGTGGCTACAGGTCTCCACAGATATACAAGCATCAGATAATTAAAGATAAATTTATTTCCACCTTACACAGCAGGGGCGGCTCTAGGGCCGGACAAACCGGACTTCTGTCCGGGGCGGCAAATTTTAAGGGCGGCATTTGGATCAAATTCCAAAAATATGTTTTTTCTGTTATTCAATATAATTAATTTAAAATCATTTTAAAAAATGGAGAGAGTAAATCGATTAAAACTAATGAAATAATTTTCTACTTACTTTGTAAGTCGCTAAATATTAATCTGAAGTCATCTTCTGATTTAGGATTTGATTTCCTTTTCTCCAAATCCTTTAACCATTCTATATCATCTTTGAATTTATTTCTAATTTCTTCATTATCCCACAGAATTTGAAGTAAAGCCTTTTCTTTCCTTCTTAGCAATTCTTTGAAAGCTAGCCACCCTCTTATGACCTTTTGCAGTATTATTATCTGTCCAATAATGAGCAAATGAAATCATTAATTAAAATGTAAGAATAAAATTTATCAATATAATTGATAGACAATAAATGAAATAACCATGCAAAATTTCTCATAAACTAGCATACTTTCATTTAAAAGAATAGAATATGAAATTCTACAACGATGTTATAGAAATAATTTACTACTTCCAATGAAATGAATGACTTGTTGACTATATATATATATACTAGAGCTGGTATACTCGTTCTTCACACTGCTGAATTAAAAAAATAACAATCGAGATGGAAAGATAAAAGTTTTTTTTAATGAGGTTTAATTTTCAAATAATATTTTAAGTGAACTGCAAATTAGATTCCAAAGAAAGAACGATTTAGTAAATAAAATTAAGTCCAATGTATAAATATAGGTGAATTACCAATTATTCTTCAGACTCATTTGAAAAAATTAATATAAGAACGATAAAAGAAACAGCAAAATTTAAGGGAGAATTTTTTTTAAAATTCTACCAGCAAAGTAATAACTAGAAAAAAGTATAATGATAAAGAAAATATCTTTAAAAAAATCTAGAAAACTATACAAAGGATAATTTATGTGCTCATTAGTGCTACGTCATATCGCCAGACCGCTAGGGAAAGATAACTAAAAATTAAATTTTAAAAAAATCTGAAGCGAATTTTGAAAAATCTCTTCGAGATGGAAACCAGCATCACACCCATAGTTCCGCGTATCAAATTTCACGCGTCTGGGACTTTTTTTAAACGCTTTTTTTATAAGCTTCGCTTATGTGTAACAGCATATTTGAACTCAATTTTTACCCACTTTAAAAGGTCAGATTAATTCGAAATTTTGCTCACTTCTTCCGAACCGATGACAATACAATAATTTAATAATTTTTCCCATTGTCCTGATCAGGATCAACAGGATTAACGATTTCCCATTTTCAGATCCCATTCCGCATATGACAAATAAAAAACGAGTTTCTACTACATAAGAAAAGGGGAAATAAGAACAGATGCATATTCAAAGAAGAAAATGATTTTTTGGTACATGCTTTTGTTTTATACTCAAGAAACACAGAATAGGATACTCCAGTTTTTTCAAAAGAATAGATTAATTTTTTGTCCATCCACACCCCTAATTTTATTCATTGTTATAAAGCATGTATTTTTTTTTATCTGCCTTTTAATGAAGAATGTTGCAGGTCAATGGGTTAAATTCACGATGTGGTCACATGATAAATGTAAACACCTGCTTTTCATTGAATTCAAAGCTGACATTAAACTTATACTTGTAAAATCCAGAAACAGTTTCAAATTTGATTGGGAAAAAATATCTAAGTATTAAGATTCTTCAAAAGCAATTTTTTAAAAAAAATTATATATGAAGGTATTTTTAAATCAAGTGCTTTATGTTGATCTACAGACATAATATATATCATTAACAATAAGTCATTTTTAAAAGCAAGATTCAGTAAAAAACAACTGTTGGCAACAGTGAGATACATTAACTAATTGGCTAAAAACATGCGATTCCATTTATCATATGAGTATAACATCATATGAATTCCACCCATTTTCACTTAAAATGGGCGGAATTCAAAATGTTACTTCAATATTATAGACTACATTTGCATTTTTCCAAGTTTTTAAATGTATTAATTTTCCTTCTTAATCTTTTCCCCATATTTTCCAAAAAAAGCTGTGGATTATATAACAATTTCATATTCAATTTGCAGTAACATCTTATGTTTTTAGAAATGTATAGCTTATGTGTGAAAAGAGAGAAATTATAAAACACTAGAAATAATATTTTATCATTGGTAATACAACTAAACGGGACATTCATGTTGAAATAGGAATATGATTTATATGATTGTTTATTGTGGAGCACAGCAATAAAAGAATGCTCAAAGAACTAAGGTATTCATATCTCTCAAGGAGTAACTATTTTATATCATATGTATATTTTTTATGAAAAAATAATTAATAAATTTATTTATATATATATGAATATACATTAATATGAATCTGTATAAAATTATATTCACTTTATTTTTATAAATTATTTGGAAATAAAAACTCTCCTACTTTTTTTGAATATTCTTTTTTAATATGATCAGCATAAATATAATTATCAGATGGTGTTAAAATTTTATCTGCTGTTGTTTTGAGATAAATATTTCGAACTTGAACTTGAGTGCTTGCATCTTTTGGTGTTTGTTGAGCTTTATCTCGCAATTCTATAGTTTGTGTATCACTGAAATGAAATATTTATTAAATACATGAACTTCTTCAAAAGCAGAAAATAACCAATTTCAAAATTATAAATTGAATTAATAAGGAAAAAGAAGATTTTAAATCAACTTCACAGAGATCTAAGAATAATATTTTTTTTGACATTATTTGGTAGTATTTTTTAAACATATAGTTATAAAATAACAACATTAAATGATTGGAACCTTAACTCTTTAATTCTGACTATCTATATTCATTTATCACATGTTCACTTGACAGTTACACTTTTATATGTTAAAATTGAGAAATAATTTTAAGATAAAACCTTTTTAATATATTCAATTGTTTAAAAATGCTTTTTTAAAAGTAAGTAATAATACTTTAGAATCGCTCAACGGATTTCGAGCTATCTTTTTTAAGTTTCATATATTTCTACACCCAATTTTTTTTTGAATAGTTCCACTATTTTAATTAAGAACATAATAACATTTATAAAAGTGAGAAAATTGAAGAAAGTGTATCCACTTTTTTTTTATTTTTAGATATTTAAATCATTAGTACAATTAATATTGGAAAATATATGACTACTTAATAAGCTAAATCATAAATAATAATTTACTTTAGCATCAAAATATGAAAAGAAAGCTACTATTTAAAACATATACTGAGGCAAGAAAACATAAGTGTGCAAAGTTTGACTCTAGTATTCCAATATATGCAATTAAAATAAAAGTTATTATTTAAATAGATTTTATGATTCTCTTTCATGATAGTATCAAATTTTGTAAGTTAAGGCTTTGCATATTATTCAATGTTTAGCTAAGACAATTGGTTTTAAAAAAAATCAAACTACTATTTTATAAAATAAAATATACTAATTAAAAGTTAATTAATTTATATATTTCTTAGTAATTTTATAGATGAAAAAATTAATAGATTTTTATGAAATCTAAATGATTTTAATTTCAATATATTATTCATTTTATTGAATACTATCATGAAAATGAATATTTTAACAAGGAACTTATATTGATGGTAAGATAAGAAGTACTTTGAGGCAGATTTCCTATAAGATAATCTAGGCCATGGCCTAGATGTGTAGTAGTCAGAAAAAAATTACCAATCAAATATTTATAGTTTTTTAGTTGAGGTGGGGTGCATGACTTTTTTTAGGGGTTCTAGGATGTCATGTAGAGATATTGATACAATTGAAATCTGTCGAGTCTACAAATCCTTGTGTTGATATGGGGAGGAAATTTGAAAGTACCAGCTCAGGTATTCTCCCCATCGCTTCAAACAAGTTAAAATTTATGAGGCCCGTTGCTTCAGAGTATATTAACAAACAATCAGTTAATTGATGTAGGTTGCAGACTCTAGTCTACTAGTTGTATGTACTTCTTATTATGTTATTAAAATAATATAATATTATGTTGTATATAGATAAAATGATCAGTAATTATTAGGATTGTGCATTACTGAAATTTTAATGTCATGTGTTTTTAAAAATTGTGAAAATGTTGAACAAGAATATTTTTTGGTGATGGTATTTTATCAAAGTGTTTTAAGAAGTATAACACTAATTAAATATTAAAAAATATATTAATTTATATTTTTAAATTAGTTCATAAAAGCTAAAATTTAAAAATAAAAAATAGTGAAATATTAAAAAAGGTATTACAATCTAATACATTAGAAATCAAGTTAAATAAAAAAAAGTACTTTTTAAAAAAATAATTTGATTTATATTTTTTTTTTTTACATTTAAAAGGCAAACATAAAATTGCAAATTACATAAAGCATGCACTCTTAAAATATCTTTTCGATTTTTTTTTTAAAATTAGTTAGGAAACAAATATTGGATGATCATTAAAATCTTTGATAGCGCTTTCAATTATGATGAATCATAAAATAAATTTCATTTTCTTATCTACAACAGAATTTATATTAAAAAAACTGCACAAATTTTTTTGAGCATTTTTGGAAAAAAAACAGTGAAACATAAACAGGAACAATACATACAAGTTATGAAATATAATTCTTTTTTTTATTTGAAACAATGTTATAAAAAACAAGCTAGAGAACCAACACTTGCAATTTACTTTGACTTTCATCAAAAGGTCAATATAAATGATATAACTAAAACCACAAATTTACTCTTATAGAAGTCGAGGGAATATTATTTAGTTAGTTCTCTCTAGGACAGTGGTTCTTAAACTTTTGATCGCTATGCATCAAATGTATGCACCCTTTATGTATCAGCCAGTCATTGTGAACTTCCAAGATTTCGAACACCTCTCTCTGACTCTCAACAAAAGGTTGTGTGATATAAAAGTTTCTCAATAATCGTATGGGCGTTGTAATGTGGGCATCTGGACTGTGAAACAGTCCTTAGTCCCATATCCTGGTTGACTTCGATGTTGGGCATGGCGATAGTGGGGTTGTTCCTTCTGTTTAACAGGAATCATGGCTATGGGCTGAGACGATGGCATCCGGGAGGCGTGGCAATGATTCTTCATCTGGCTGCTGTAGAGTTTTTTTTTTGGCATAGATGAGAGCTTAGAGCTTGCTCTCTGATTGATCGGTGGTAGCGTGATCATAGACTCCTATTGACTCGTATGACTTCCTCTACTACTTATATACAGACTAACCCTCCCCTTTAAGAAAACAGTAAACTTTTTTTTTCTTGGAAAGTATTATGTTGTAGTAATGGCTATGTAGTTGCAAACAATAAAAAAATTGAATCAATAATCTTGATTGAAATACATGTTCCAGTAGAGTTTTTTTCATTGAGGAAAATTTAGTGATCTAGTCTAGGAGGACATATCTTTTAATTTTTCCACGAGGTCTTTCAGAGGTTAAGAGGGAAATCTTAACATTAATTTAGAGACATTTGCGGACCCCTAGATACTCCCTGAGAATCCCCCGGGGGTCCACGGACCACACTTTAAGAACCACTGTTCTAGCAGATTGATTAGTTTGAGCTCTACAAAAAAATTACCACATAACCAACTTGCTGAATATTTTCTTCTAAATTTTATTGTAATGTGTGAAAGTTCAAAATATGAAAAGAAAAAAAACTCACAAAGTTTGATATGGTTTTGAGTGTTATTGATTAGATTTGCATCAGTGTGAACTTTTTAGTTATGAAATTAGTTTTAATTTGTATTTGTAATTTTTCGAAACAAATACATACAAAGACTTAAGAATCCATCTTACAGAACAGAATTTTTCTAAAAGTATATAAGAAAAACTGCACTCGGACACAATGCATTCCACAATTTTTTCAGTAATTTTGCTGGCTGCAAATGCTGTATTTATTTAATGTAATTTTATTAATATTCTCAAAAATTAAAAATTATATCGTTTGTCTGTTTTTATAAGCATTTATAAATTATTAAATAAAAAAAATCATCTTTAAAATATATTTACATGCACAAACTACTTATTAAAAAAATATAATAAAAATATACATTTTGAGGGTCAAATGGTGGTTTAAGAAAAGTAAAAAAAGACCATGATAAATCTTCCTGGCATATGTTACTAAAATTTTAACATTTATTTAAAACTGATATTTCCATATCCACAGAAAATTATTTAACAGTTTGTTGCAAATATGTTATCTTTCAAACATGTATTGAGGAGGGGAAAGTTAATTTTTATGAAATGGTTTTCTATCAAACTAGGAAAATATTAAAGATGAACTATGAATATGATTTGAATCTAAAATATTAAAAAAAAATGAAATAAGAGAGACAAATAAATGCAAGAGACAAAAACATTACTCAATCATGTAGTTTTTAAAAATGACATTTTAATAATAAATATTAAAAAATTTTCTATTATATTTATACTTAGAGATTTTAATTCATTCAATGAATAACTATTTTATATTCATGAAATACTTTTAAAAATTTTAGAAATATTATTTTATAAGATATGAATTAATACATGCAATTAAAAGATGTGAATTGTAATCCTTCAAAACTTCTGGATATTTGAAATAGTGGCATAATAGAGAATATTAGGGCCCCCTGTAAAGTCGGGTTTTGGACCCTAAGCCGGATACAAAGGATTGCAAAACCATAACATAACATAGGCTTTGGGTCACCTAGAATCCTGCAAATCCCCCCCCCCCGATATGGGGGTGTATGTTGCGCCACTGATTTGAAATATTCATATCTTGAAAGCCCTAAATCAAAATTTCCTCTAATGTCTTTCAGTAATTTGGGAAATATTCAGTCAAACTCCAGGGTGTAAATCACTTATATTAGTTTATAATTTTTAATTATAACTAGCTTACTACTTAGTATGCAGGATCGGAAAACAAGAAAATATTATGAATTGCATGCATGAAGTAAACTCTTGTATACTTATTTAATAATTTTGTTAAAAATATCCCCAGAATTAATAATCAGTTTAAAATGAAGAAGTTCATACATAGGTTATTCAGAAAATTCTCTGAATTCTGCAGAAAATCTGATTATTAAATGAAAAAAACTCCTATTTGGAAGTATTAATGATATTAAATAGTTAATACATGCACATATTATAATTAAGTAACATTTCAATCATTAAGAATTATATAATTTTTGTGTAGCTATGATAATGACTGCAAAATTTACTGAGGATGTCCCATATTTTAAGATGATTATATAATTCAAAAATAAATAAAATTCAAAAATTACCGGTTATATCTTAAAACAAACTCATATTTCCAAGGAGATGGTAATGTCTGAATAATAGCATGATGATATATTTTTCCAGTCAACTTATGCTTGTAACCTCCCAAGAATCGTTTTTTCAAAGTAGTATGCAGAAGCACTGTATCCTCAGCAGTTTGAAAGTTTATTTTTTCATTTTTGACTTGAGTTAAATCTGAACCACCTTTAGCATTAGACCCTTGATTAATGTTTTCTAAAACATAATAAATGTATAATATTCAAAATAAAAAATTATCACTAATTTTTTTTAATTAAAAAATATGCACAGTGATACAATTACCTAAAAAAAGAAGAGAAGAAAAACAATTTACTGTATTTTTTGCAGCAAATTAATTTTGTAGCTTTCCTATTTTTGATAATTTAGTTTTCTCTATGATAAAAATAAGTGCCAATGAAATTATTTAATATATATATGCATAACGCATTTTATAAGACCTGATTAAGAAAAAAAGGTACTTATGTATTAGTGACACTACAGCAAAATTGACGCCACATGTGAATCACACCTTGATATCAAAACAACAAAGATTTAATGTATGTTATATGAAAAAATACCAATCAGTCAGATTTTGCTGGAAAATGGTGCAATTCACGTCATATCAATTTGGTTGTGGTGACACTAATATGTAAGTAGTAAAAAAAACTACACATTAAAGAAAATGTAGCTTTTCAATATGAAATACTAATGTATTTTAGAAACAATAACAAGAGTAAAAAATCACTGACTTAGACTCTTTTAGACTTTCTTAGGTTCTTAAACATTTGTTAGGCTCTTAACACTCATAAAACTCTGAGAAAAGGTAATGATTACAATCTATGAGATTTTTACAATTACTATTCAGATATAATACAAGTATTAAATACATTTAAGATAATTCAGCATTCATAAGATATTTCAAGTTAAAAAAGAAATACTATTTAGAAAAAAGAAATACTATTATACTAATTCTTCTGATTCTGTAATGGACTTTAATTGAATATTATAACAGTAATATTCGCGATGTTGGTGATAAATAAAGGTATGCACTATTGGGATTATAGAATTCGTAAGTAACCACTTTAAATACTGCTTTATTAAGTCGCTTATAGTTCAGTTCACAATACAGTACAAATATTATTGTTGATTAATTTTGATTTATTTAATTATTTCTCTGCAAATTCTATAGTCTGAATATCTCGATTATTTGGAAAGGCCCGGTCCCATTCAACCCGAATTACTGATGCTCTCTATCGAATACAATAAGTTAATTCAAATAAACTCTTCTTTAAAACTTTGCAACAAATCTGCTGTAAAAATATGTCAACAAATATAATATCTTTACCTTCAAACATATCCTGATTTGAAAATTTTGTAAGAGTTACATTTGATGAAATGATACGACATTTTATGAAGAGTATTCAAGTTTGAATTTAACATGCTGAACGTAACCATAGCAACTTATCGATTAAAATTAATTTTTTGATGCGATATTTTGAAGTTTTTTTCATCAAAATACATTAATTAAAAATTAGCAAGACATTTCCGTATTTATTCAACTCTCTTTATTTTTAAAAGCACATTGAAAAATTCCGAAACTTCTTTTATTTATAATAAAATTATTTATTTCAATTTACTTTATGCTTGGTCATCTCAGGAAGTGAAATGAAGTTTCTGCAATTTCTTATGCTGTATTGCTTCTTATTCTTTCCGTACAATTTTTTTTAACTACTGGCATTTCAATTGAGATTTTACACCATATGTTTGATTTGCATTATTCCTTTTATTGAAACTGTTCGATAATTTTTCTGCAGGAGTGGAAATAAACAGCATAGCACATGATTAATTCGTTTTGGAACATCTGTAGCACTTGTCCGATGCCCAAAGAGGAGAAGGTTAGTTTTGGTTTTCTTCTGTGTAGTATGAATCCATTTAACTAATCTGATTGAAGTATTTTTTGTACCTCGAATAAATTTTATAGACTTAATTAGCAGTTAAAATTAGATTATTTATGTTGAAATTCTTATTGTGGAAAATAATGATATTTGTATTTCTTTTATGCTATTTAAAAGACAATTTTCGTTTAATGTTATTTTTATCCTCTAATTTATTTACGTACTTTTAAGTTCGAAGGAATAGCTAAAGAACGCTTCAATAGAAGTTTTAAAAATTGTGTGTACTTTTCTTTAACATTTAAATTTCCACCCGTTTTTTTCCGAAGTTATTTGATTATATTTCCTGATTAATATTTGTATTCCCGATAATAATTTGTTTATTAAAATAAATTTATTTTCGATGCATAATTTGTCTTGTTTATATGCATATTTTTTCTTCTGTGCTACTGATGTTATTTATGAGAATTATATAGGAATTTAAAAAATCTGACAAGTTTGCTTTGTTTTGTTTAAAATTGTTTACTTATTTTTGAATTCTCTTTTTTCATTTTATTTGTTTTACTTTGTGTTACTTTTTCATTTTAACCAAAATTTAATACTTTTATGACATTGAATTTGCATGATTTAAATTTTGCATGCACTTATTTTTTTTGTATGTTTTTCAGTGCTTTTAGTTTTTCTGTTCTGTAGAAAACAAGAGGATTTGCATTTATTCAGTGTAAGAATGTTTTGTATTCCTTTTTGCAAGCTTATACAAAGTATTTTAAAACTATTTGGTAAATAGCACTTATATTTATATTGTTACTGGCATTTTGAGAAGCAAATTCATTGAATAATGTTTAAAGATGCATGCATGTGTTTTAAAAATCTGCAATTGTTTTTAATAGATTTATTTTTTGTAATGATTTATTATTTGTGTATTTTTTTTCCATAATTTTTTTAGAAATAATAATAAAGATTTATATTTAAAATTTCTTTATCTATGCTATCTTATAGTGAAGTATAGGTTATAGTGAAGTATAGCCTTTGGTGAAATTATCAATTTTTTTGGTATTCTCAAAAATATATCTCAAAGCATGCTGTATGTATCAATAGTCCAAAATTGGTAATATGAACTCATTCCAACACAATAATATACGTATTTTGGTTTTTTAAAGGGAATTATTGAATGTTAATGAATTAAGGGGGGGGGGAATTGCTACTTAAATTACATTATGCTGTTGACAAATTCATCAAATGAAAAGGCATTGCAAAATGCTTGGATATGGGGCCAGTAATGAAAAACTACTCCCTCACATAGGCAAAAACACTAATCTTGACAGCATTTGGTGACTTCTTTTGATTAGACAAAATTGGTTAATGGTACAGTATGTAAGTATAAAAAAATTGGTGCTAGTTTGATATCACGGGGCAAGCGCTAAGTTTTTGTTTTTGTTTGCCAAAATGGGTGATAACATTGCAACATGGTTACCTTGGTATTTTTATCCTCTGGTGATGTGGTTGCCATGGAGATAACGTATATTATATATAATTAACTTTTCAATTTATATTAATTATTATAATATGTATTATATAAT
This sequence comes from Trichonephila clavata, assembly GCA_019973975.1. Lineage (NCBI taxonomy): Eukaryota > Metazoa > Arthropoda > Arachnida > Araneae > Nephilidae > Trichonephila > Trichonephila clavata. Next base: position 113,043 of record BMAO01016881.1, on the reverse strand, counting down.
TATTTTATTAATAATATAATATAAAAATACAATTATTATTATATGAAATAATCATATAATATTCATTATTCATAAATTTTTATATTTTTTTTATAAATATGACAATTTATTTGTTATTTTTATTTATTTATAATTGTTATTCATTTATATAGTTTTTTTTAATTGTGTTATGAGTATTCTCAAGTATAATTTTTATTATAATACAGTACAATGATTATTCTTTTTTATAAATACTATTAAATTATGCTATTATTATTATTATATATAATAATTGTTATTAAAATATATTAGATATAATTACTATTAAAGTATATTATAATATTATTATCTTTAATGCATAATATTATATAGTACATGTAACTTTTTATTATATATTTATATTCATTATTTATTGATTGGTCTTGATTGTTCTCTTCCTATATTCTTAATTTGAAATATATTTCAATGTATTTCAAAACAATTATTTAAAATTATCTTCCTGACGATTCTTTTACCGCCAGGCTGCCATCTTGGATTCCATTCCGCGACAACAAATGCTGCTTGGCGCCTTGCTCCGTGATATCAAACTAGTTCCAAGAAATTTAATGTTATAAGATAAGATTTTTACCATACCAAAAAACGAAGATTTACCTTTCTGGAAAAAATAATTGTGTCACCACGGCGAAATTTTGTGCTACGTGAATCGCACCATGATATCAAAACAACTAAGATTCTTGGATGTTTTATTTGAAAAAAATCAATCAGTTGGATTTTAGTAAAAAATGGTACAATTCCCATGGCACAAATTTAGCAGTGGCAAGGTTAATATGCAAGTACCAATTATTCCAAAGGTAAAACTTATTTAGGAGCATCAGGAAAGATGCAAAACTGCTCATTCACATTGCTGGTTTTGTGCATCATTTGCCATAATTAATCAAATCCTTTGTGACATGTCTCTATAAGACATCAACCTCAGAAAAAATTAAATCATGATTGGCCTTTCAAGCCCATATATTCAACATCCCTAAAATATGGATCACACCTAATATGCTTTTTTAGACAAAATATAAAGGCATTCTTAATGGCTTTCTAGTAGAATACTCTTTTGTTTATCCCTTTCTTGTGATTTTCCCAAATGAATTTATCAATAAAACTCTTTTCACTCAAAACTGTGTCATTCTTGCAAGCTCAATGTTATATATTATTCTAAATCAAACATATACCACATGTAATTTTCCTCTTTTCTCCAGACCATAAAAAAATAATGTAAATTATTCTTCTTGGCTAAATTTTGCTGAGTAATTAATAGAATGAATCATCATCATAGCAGCATTGGCTTGACAGTTCTTTGTGGGCCTGAGCCATCATCAGAAGCTTTTTCCATTCTGCCCTTCTCCCAGCAATTTACCTCCACTTTTAGAATGACAAAATCCACATCCACACAGTCTTTCCATCTCCTTTTGGGTTTTCCCTTTGGTCTTTCATTAAAGGGAGTTATTCCATTAAAAAATTTCAGTGCTGTTTTTTCTGGGCCCATTTTTACTATATGCCCTACCCACTCATTCTACTTTGTTTTATGGACTTAATAATATCATCACTATTAAAATAATTAATACTATTAAAGAATTACACTATTAAAGAATGAGCACCCAAACAAAATTAAACATGAATCAAACTGTACCATTTAGCAAATGCTGTGAATTAAAAGTTGAATGCTTAAAATTTTCATCATTAGCTACAAAGTTTTTTTCAAAAAATAGTTTGTCATTTAAAAAACATTCAAAATTTTAAAAGAATGAATAGCAATCAAGAGAACACATGCCTTCAGAGCCGATTTAAGCTCATTTCGGGCTCTGGGCGCAGGTCTACAGGCCCCCTTGGCACTGGTGGATCAAAATTTATTACCAGAAAACCTGGTTAAGTCCAGCTTATCTGGGCACCTTCTCCAAGTGCCCATTGGATAAATTGGCACTGCATACCTTAATTAGAATGATTTTTCATTTTCATGTGTATCCATGGCAGTCAAGTTTGTTTTTTGCGGCTGACAATATTAAGTTGTGGATACGATTTCTGGTGCCATTGATGACTTACTATATAGAAGGGCTGATGTACATTAAATTTTTTTATGCTCAAAGTCTTCGCATTGTCATGATGTAGAAGTTTAAGGAGTAGGGTGCCAACATAGGTGTTCTCTGTGACAATTGACTGTAGTTTAAAGTTATGGGTCTGTCACCTCATCTCCTCATGTGGCTTCAGCATATGACATTAATGTACAGTCAATCAATTAACATTTCAGTGTATTAAGTTTATCAAAACAAACTGTTTGCCGGAATGAAATCTGAAAAGCATTATCTAATATAAGAGGCATTTTATTTATTCCAGTCTGTTAATTGATATTTAGTACATTGTGTGAATTAAAATTGTGTAGTAATGCTATTTTTTTTTTAAAAATGTGTGTCTTTTTTAAATTAGTTTAATTTTACCATTAGAATGGAAAGGCTTACTATTTTGTCAAAATAAGTGCAATGTTTTATTGTTAAGGTAACAAACATCATTATTAATAACATAAAGTATTTTGCTTTTTTTAAATGAAAAATCTGAATTTTCATTTAGATTTCTTTGATAAAGATAGACACAGCATAAATATAGCAAAAATCAGAATTTAGAAATGTATTTTAGCTGTCCATTATGAAGGTCTAGCTAAATAGAATGAAGACTTTGGTAAAAGTTATCAAGTTTTGATAAATTTGTAATTAATATGAGTATGAATAAATCATTACAAATACTTAAAATATTGAAATGCTTACATTGATAAAATTAACTATTGTTTTTCATGTAATAAATGAAGTGCAATATTAGGAAATGTTATTAAATTTACTGACTAGACTTCAATGATTAAGTGAATAAAACTGTAAGACATGTATATTAATTTTTTTCCCTTCCTAATTCACCATCAATGGTTTTAGTCCTTTATTTGAATTTTGAAACAAAATATGTAACTTATTAGCTTTGATATATTTTTCCTTTTGTTGTCTTCTATGTAAATTGTTGGAAAAGTTAGTTCTCACTATGCATTAAGGTAGTATTTTTATTTTTATGATTATTAAAAATAGTATCAAAAGAAAAAATCTATCGGATTCATTTTTGTATTTTAAATAATTTTAAGTGATAATAAACAAAGCTCTCTAATTTTTTTTTTTAGCTGAACTCTGAATATAAGAGAAATTATGTGTGGCATCCTCAATATAAACTTTTGGCACAAGATGTTATTAGCTGTGCACCACAGTCAGGTAATTATTATACATTTTTTTACAGGTAACTTTTTAAAAATTTAGATAAGGATCTCAAGAATATAAAACAAAACAAAAGTACTACTTTGAAGAAAAAAGGAACTAAAACTTTTATATATTTTACTTTTATTATTTTTTATAATAAAAATTATTCACACTGTATAATATTATCCCCTTCATGCCAACTGTCACTGATGCACTCAATTCCCAGTCATCACATTGGTATGACAGCACTTTTTCTCTTTCACCCTGGTCTTCATGCATTTGTGCCAGTAACAGGGACCTTTTTAAAATCTAAAACTTTTGGCACAAGATGGCATTGTATGTTTAGGATTTGAGATGCATGTAGATTTAATCTTCTCAAAATGGGAGAAATCTCACATGCTTGCAGATTTTGGTTATTTAAACCTAAGGGAAAAGGAATGTTTCTCAATGACAATCTTTATGAAGGCTCTGTAAGTGAGCCTAGGGTATATGTTTGTAGCAAGCAGGAGAATTTTTTTTTTATGAGAGTGTTGGGTTTTACAGTCCATTTTTATTTTATGGATAATTAGATATTGTTGATGAATTTTTTCTATTTTTACCTTTACAGTGTTGAAGCATTGAAAATGTTTACTTAAATTTGAAATAAGGGAAATGATTCAAAATTTTTCAGATATTGATTTTGAAATAGACTGTGAGAGTAATCATAGTCACACCATAATATACTGGTGAAAACAATTAAAGGGAGGAACGTTTTTTTTAAAAAAGAACAAAATAAACGTCTATACACGCAAATAAGATATCAAATGATAGCTGAACTCTTCAAGGACTCCTCTGTCACACATTTACCTGTGACATCATAAGGCAGAGGCACCATGATCGTGCACGCACGTTTGTGTAGAGGTACTTCACTTGCTCTCTGAAGCTTGTAACACAAAGTCTTTTTAAAACATCATAATTTAGCCCAATCCTTGTTTTTTTTTTTTTAAATTTTGTTTACTCATTGTTAATATGGCCAATTGTCATCATCTAGATCAGTGCTACCCAACCCTTTTACCGCCACAGACCAGTTAACGTTGGTAATTTTACCATGACCCACTGAGGGAGGGACATTGGTTGCTTATAATTTAGATTGTTTTGATTTAGTAATTTTAATTTATTATATTTAAAAAAGCCTTCTGAATAAAATACAGTTATACCAAAAAATGAATATAAAGGGATTTAACATGGAATATAAAGTGATTTCCATGTGGAAAGTCTCAAAAATACTAGAGGAATACACCATAGTAAATAAAATAGAAATAATTTAATGTTCCTTGGGTGGACCTGTACCACTTGATCAACAGACTGGTACTGGTCCACAGCCCGGGGGTTAAGGATCATGGTCTAGACGATTCTACTAGTTGGCAGACAGTTGGAAGACTCAAGGCAGACCAAACACAGGCTATCTGCTCCAGGGGCTTCAGGGTTTTGGGAAATGTTGTGTCCACTCTGTAGAAACAGTTCAGAGACAGGAACAGTGGTCCATTGACCTGGTCAAGGACGCAAAAGGGCAATAATGTCAGCTTAACACTGTTATTTGAGACTTTTAACCAAAAGTGATAGGTCTAAAATGACCACAACAGTATAATGCAACAGGAACATCCATTTCATGGATAACAGTCACCAGTAGACTTAATGCAAATGGCCTGTTTGCCAGGTGCCATGTAGTTTGCATCCCTCTGACTGTAAACCACAAAAAAGACCATTTAGCCTGTGCCAAAAACATTTGCCTTGGCAAGAGGATGATTGGGGGAGGGTTATGTTCTGTGATGATTTGTGATTTAGTCTGGGACAATAACTCCAGACATGTTCTCATCTGGATGACCCAGGTGTACCAACCTTTCTGCATTCAATAAAGGTACACTCAGACAGGTTGGTAATACAGGGACGAGATCCTTGCTCTCTGTATCAGATTTTTCGATGGAGCATACGGACTAAGTTTCATCTTTTTAGATGATAAGGCATGCCCACACAGGGCTCAGTTTATGGGAAAATACCTCCAATTGAAGGGTATTCAAGGACTGAAATGGCCCGCAATGTCTCCTGACAATTCCATTGGACAGGTATGGAACATCTTTGGACGCTCAATTGCAGTTCGAAAATCAGCTCCAAGGGCCATCAATGAGCTCAAGAGGGTCTTGGTGCAAGAGTGGGTGGTGTTGCCACAGGGGTTGATACTTACGTCGGTAAACAGTATGAAACACCGATGCTAGTGTTGTGTTGCTGTTAGAGATCATACACCCTATTAGACATGTTTTTCTCTGACTGACAGGTTGTCGGTCAGTTTCCTTATTTAGGATGCAGGTTGTGCCAATTTTTTTCCATGTATTGGTTTTATATCGGATGATCTTTTGGCCTAGTTTGGTTTTATTTGCTCTCTTAGTTCTTTTTTTATTGCAAAAAAAAAATTGTCCCTTTAATTGTTTTCACCAGTGTATATTATTGTTTTGCTTACAAATAAAGAATTTAATGATAACATTTAGGACATGTGTGCCAAGTACATCAAAAGCAAATAGTTCTTCACGTATATCCACAAAAGGAAATTTAATTTAATTTGTTCACATTCCTGCAAAATCTCTCTAAAATAGCAAATAACTTATTATTAATGCATGGATTGTAACATAAAATTGTGTGTAGATCCCTATTTTTACAAAAATTTCATATAAAAAGAATTTTAAGTAACATATTTTGTCTTCAAATACATAAAAGTCATTAAACGGCAAGCAAATACTGTACAAAAAGTGTAAAAAATATATTTAACCAAAGGATAAGTTTAAAAAGTATTTAAATACAAAATATGTAAAGCATATGCTGTTTGTTAAACAATACATTCATATTTGGATATTTTTATGAATTGAGGCTTCACAGCAAAAAAAACCCTCCAGCCTGTGAGAGACACACTTGCAAAAGAAACTTCCTGCCCCAATGATATGTGTGTTTTTGTGCCTTTCATTCAAAAAGTATTAAATAAGTTAATAAAAAGCAGTTTTTGATATTATTATAAATGTACAGGCCTACCTCTACCTAACAGGTATGCAATAAGTGATCTGCTTGCATGCAGTAAAATTTAGGGGCACTAAATATGATCATTATTCTGTTAAGTAAAAGTTAACTTACAAGGACAATACCCATTATCCAATGATTTTTTGCTAATTATAACAAATACAATAGACTATTGTTGCATGTTATCACTTTTATAGTTAAAACTTTCCTATTTAAATTTCCTAATATTTTTACATTTTATTTCTACCTTATTATCAGAAAACCACTACTGCTGTTTTTTGAGTCTGCTACTTCAAAACCGTGAGATATAATATCGCCAGCTTATTATGTTGCTTTTTTAATACTTATTTTGACTTAAGCTTCTGGCATATTTTAGAGGTGGCAGCTCATTTTATTTGGTTTTATGTTACATTTATAACATTTTTTAGAAGTAATAAGAAAAGAGTGATTAATTTTATTCTTTTTAGAATGTGTTTTTGTTTTATATTGTTTGTTTTATATTACAAATACCCTTTGTATATTTTGCTAACATCAATATACTTAATATGTTTTATGTACTTTAAAATTATATATGAAAGTACACATACATATAAACCTGCACACAGGCACTGTGGGCAAGTTCCTCCAGGAATGGACTTGTATATGTTTAATCCAACTATTTTAAGGCCATATTTTATTTCTTTGTTTTACAGTTGTTAAAGAGATTGGATTACAGAGAAGAAAACAGTACCCTGAGCTTGCTTATAGAAGTCATGAAGTGATCCGTCATGATGTGGGTCAACATTCAAAAGATATTGATTCCAGAGCTAGGGTAAAATTTGTGTATTCTATAAAATTTTGATAAGTCTGAAATCTAAAGATGGTTTAAAATGTACTTTTGACAAAAAGTAGATCAGTTTATAAAAACTTTTAATTAATTTATTATTTTTGTGATTTATTCATTTTATTTAGTAATGTTAAAGTTCTTTTAAAATTTCATTAAATTTTAAAGAAGGTATAAAGAGGTTTTTTGAAATTAAATGTAGATTTTTTTTTTTGAGGAACACTTTAGAATAACTGGTAAACAGATGGCACTATACCATCTCTTACAAAACAACATATAAAAAAATATCAAGAAAATATTTGCCCTGGAAATTTTTGTATTTTGAGCATATAGATATTTTAATGACAGACACTTTATGGAGATGCAAAAACAATGCAAGTAGGTAAAAACCAAGAAAACCAATTCCCTAATACATATACAGCACTTTTACTGCATCTGTGTTTCACTCATACTCCATCCATATGGACATGTTGCACCCATACCAGTGCAATACTCCTAACTTTCATAGTGAATCTCAATTTGCAATGTCCTATGCCCTTCTTAAATATCCCATGCCATCAGCAATTAAAATAAAAGAAAATGGGATTTCAAAAGAGTGACAAAACAGTAAACACCCTCTTAAAAATAAATTAAATAAATTGCAAAAAGATTTCTAAAAAGGTATTTTTATACAAAAATAAAGAATTAGAAAAAAATTCTGAAGATCACTCTCTTAACCAAATCATTTGTCATACCTGTATCCCCCTCATTCTTAGATTCATGAACCTTGTTTATGATTGGGAAGATAATGCATTTTGATTTACTAGAGAACTTTCTCTGAAAATATGGAACCTTATGATGATGATTTTATCAAAAAGGTTGAAAGGAATGTGAGAAGCTTTATAAATTGCACTGCTGATCTCCACATTGCTTCACTGACCTTTACATGAAGAGATGAATATCATCCAGAACCTACAAAACTTAAGTGGTTTTGCAAAGGATCTTGACTTTTTTGAAGGTGCACTGAGAGCAAGTCACTTCTTATCTAGGCTCAAAATAAAAAAGAAATAAGCTCTTTAGGATGTTGGATAAATTTCTGAGAAAGAAATAATTGCTGCTTTTAGCACTCATTTATAACAACAGAAGTAATATTCTTGACCTTCTGCTACAATCTCAAAGGATTTTCTTAACTTCTCACAGACTTGCTTTAATCAAGGACTGAATGACTCATTCAACTCTTCTCTTTTAAAATGGGAACCCAAATGTGGAATTAAACAATTGATGCACAGAAAGAGTGCAGGACCAGATGAAATCTTACCAGGGTTTCTCATCCATTTTGTGATAAGGGGCTCATGAAAGTCCTGCTCAGGCTTATTAACCTTTGTTTGGTCTACTATACTGATAAGGAAAACTAAGGACTTTTGCTACTTTTGTGCAGTATCACTTACCAATGTAATATGTAAAATTATTGCCTTGTTTGCAAATAAACTCAATGGCTGTCTTGAAAGATCCAGTTGTATAATCTGATAATCAGGTTGGTTTTAGGACGTACAGAAACACCGTTGAACAGATTTCTAGACTCACGCAGGTGATAAGATGATTTCCATCTTAAAATGAGTACTGTGTGTAGCAGTGTTCATTAACTTTTGACATTGAGACAAAAAAACAACTAATGAACTACTTTAATTATAGCAACACTATGCTTGAAACATTATCTTTCTTGATGTATAATAGTAATTTGAAGTGTAATCATTGTGGAAATCATTTTTAATTGTCATGTAGCATGTATTTTTCAACATAGCTATTAATTTTGCTTTGTAGAATACTCTTGCTTGGCAAGTGGTGATCTATTGACTGTTGTCAAATTGCAGGGCACCAAGAATCCAGCTTTTAGTTTAACTCATTATACCCAGATAAAAAAAGAAAATAATTGTAATATATGTCTCACTGTGCTGCTTACTTATAAAGCAATTTTTGTTGTACTTCATTTGAAAATGAGTTGTTATATGATTAAAGAATTTGCTTTTAGTATTTGCTTCCTTCCAAATCATTATTCCCACAAATTATTCTTTATTCAGTAGTTTGTAAAAGCCTCAGATATACTTTATTAATGGTTTTTGTGATAAAATGTCAGAATGTTAGAATATATATTTATGAAAAAATAATTCTCAAGCACAGTGGCGTAATGTACACCTCCCTAACCCCAGCATCATTTGGGAGGAGGAGGAGGCAAAGTTAATGTTATGCTAGGGTTTTGCAATCCTTTGTAAGATCTGGCATGGGGCCCAAAACCTGACTTTGCATGGGGGACTCTAATAATCTCTGTTGCGCCACTGTTCTCAAGTCTAAATTTTGTGCATATGCTTTGAAATATTTTTAGTTCCAATGAGCTAAAGTGCTTGAAATAATCTTCCTTGCACATGACAACAATTTATAGTAACTCTGTTATGAGATGTTGAATTTATATTTGTGTGTGCACTTGTAATGGAAAAGAATTTTATACTACATTACCTAATTTAACATTGGACAATTCATATGTGCAAGGATTAATTTTTTTTTACTTTTTATTATACTTAATATAATAAAGCAATCTCTCTCTAAAACTTAAAATTTTTTTAGTAAAATGGAATTGTATATTATTCACACACATCCAAGTAATTTTGTTTAATTGTAGCTGATAAAAAAAGTAGATTAGATGCAGGTAAATAAAGTGACCTTTGAAAGAATTTTATCTGTAAAATTGGGATTCAAATAGAACTAGTAATTTATAATTTAAGTTTTACTGATCGCATGCTGAAAGTTTTTTTTAAATGATACATTAGTTCTATTTTTAAGAACTTTTCATCATAATAAATGTACCTTTTTAAATTCTAAATAAAATATTTCAAAAGAAAAAACTTGTTTATAAAATTTAATAGCCAACAATAACTTGAAGCTCTAAGATAATATTCGTCATCATTGTTCTAAGGTTTATGTGGTCTTCGATCAGTGTAATATGCTGACGTATGTAGAACATCGCATTCAAATTTGGCTTAGCTTTATTTTGATTTATACTGTTCTAGAGTAGCTATAAGAAGTATTTTTATGTGTAAAGACTAATAATTTTTCTCAAGAAACAATTAGACTTATATAAATATATATATAATTTTTAAATATTTTTAAGTTCTACAATTAGCATTAATTTTAAAATTCTTCAGATTTAATCGCAGCAAAAATGCTGGTTACTTAGTGTAGCTCATGCATGCTAATCAAATTAGAAATCAATATGTATAACTGACTGTACATTTAGGCTGTGTAAAGGATTATTTGGTGATTTTATTTATACTTAATTATGAAATAAATGTTAAATGCACTGACAAACAAAATGAATACTGAAAGGATTCTTTTACAAAATTTGGATTTGTTCAGATCGTGAAAGGCCGTATGTAGACTTGTGGTTTTTGATTCTTTATTGCTGCTTAAGACTCAAGCAATAGAATTTTGGCAATAGTAAATTCTTATGTTACTGTTAAGCGATGAATTTGAATCGTATGTCACTTAAGACTTCACCTTCCTCCCCCATTTAAGCTATAATTGTTCTCAAGTAGACCCTATATGTGATCTATCAAATTATATATTGTTAATGTATAAATAGGTATCAATGCTTTAAATTTATGCACAACTTTTTGAAATTTAGAATCTTTCTCCCAATTGACAAATTAGGAATAAATGGTCACATGACATGTAAATTTACTAAACATTATTGTTTTTAATATGTTCAAAAACAATGTGTGCATGTTTGTTAGGGCTTTATATGGTTGTGTGTATTCTAATTCTAATTCTTTTGATTTTTTTCAGAGTGAAGAACGTGATGCTAGTTTAGTTTCAAAATCGGGGCCTCGAAGTCGCTCTGCAGAGCCTAGTATGAGTCATCAGCAACAAAAATTTGTAAGTTATCATTAATTTGTTACTGAGTTACTATTGATAATCATGTGTTATTAATGGATGAGTTAAAGATAAATTCAAAATATTTGAATTCTTGCCTATTTCATTTAATTAGGAAGAAAAAATTATTTCAGATCATGGTACAAAGTTTTCCTCCAATTACATCTGGACGTGTTTCTAATTTACCAAAAACAGAAGAATTCCCACAAATTTCTGAGCAACCTTGTGAAACAACTGAGTATAAAGCACAATATGCATGGCCTCGAAAAACGGGAGATGAGGCTCCATGTATGGCTAGAAAATCTGTTTCAATGAATATAATTAAAGATTCTGAAGATGTAGGTTAGTTCATGCTTATTATTTTCTGCAAATTTTTTTAACTTTATCAGAATTTTAAGTATTTTTATTTAGATTTCAGAGTGTTAATTTGATTACTTTAAGTATAGTTAGTGCAATTTTTTTCTGTATTAAATATAAAATTTAAACACAAGCTATTTATGATTATCCAACATAGAAGCATTTAATTATTCTATCATTAAACTTGATTTACAATAATTGCATGTATTTTGATCAAAAAAACTATAAATTTTGTTTTATATATCTTATTAATGCTCTAAAAACATGGTTCACATTTCATTTGTTTTGTATATTTGTTTACTTTTCCATATTTTTTATTTAACTAATTAATTTTTGCCTTTTAATTTTCCATAAATCTTTCCTGTGCATGTAGTAAAATCTCATTAATCCAGTCTAATTGGGGCTATATCTCATCCATATAATCAAAGTAATCTATTAAGGGGCTAATATACATAACCAAAGTCTGTACAGTGAAAAGAGCATCTACTTTAAAATAAGGCTAAGTAAAGTAAATAATTGGACAAGAGAGAGAGAATTGAAGTTAATATATTACATGATATGTATATATTATTGAGAGAGAGGGAGGGAAAAAACAGTATAAAACATGAGAGTTTTGTGCTTATTACACAAGAGGTTTTTTTATATGTTATGTTAGGAGATGTCTAGTTTATATAATAGGGTGAATTAATGAGAATTTATAATATGCATATATATTTATAAATTGAATGTTAAAATAGCACTTTTTGCATAATATTTTAGAATATAGATTAATTGTTTTATTTTGTTTTGATGTGTGAATTTTTAATTTTTAAATGTTATCTTATTTTTCATTCTTATGCAATGTTATACTCTGTACCATAGATTTTAATTTATATTTTTCATTGTGCAGTTGATTCTTCTCTGTCTAAATCAAAGTTAGCTCCAGTTCATAGACCATGTGTGAAGCAAAAGGAGGGTGGTTTAGAGAAATCTCAAGATGTCAAAAAGTAAATCTTAAAAAATCTTACAACATTATTGGCGATTTGTCTATGTATGCATTAGATATTTAATGCTTATGTTTTTTTTTTATTATCCTATCTTTATTAGTGTTGAAAAATTCAAATTCTTAAAATTGTTAGAAAAATGTTTTGGGATGACTTGAATGCTTTAATTAATACTATTAAATATATACATATATATGTTTATATTATTGTAAACATCCTAGTTTAATCAAAAGTGTCAGTATTTTTTAAAGTAATATTGCAGTCATACTGTTTTCTGTTCATTAATTAAAACTTTTTTCTGTAGGAAGATCAAAACTGAATATAAAGCCAAATACAAACCTTTTACTTCATATGTGTATGTGGATGGCGAGTGGAAGAAAACATCTAGGCTTATGAAGGTATATTTCTTCCACTTTAATAGGAAAAGGAATCTGGATTAATTTTAATCATTTACTTATATTAATCTTTAATTTTTATTACACTACTTGACTAATTAAAATTAAAATGGCGAAGAGAGCAGCCAATTTGTTTGCTTGAATGAAATTACAATTAACATTTTCCTGATACATTTTCCTTTGCTTATTTTTCTGCCCTGTTAGTTTGTGGATATATTTTATTATAATTTCCAAGTTAAAAGAGTAAATATTTTCCTTCTTTTTGTATCAGTTATCACTATCTCACTTTTATCTGAGAATTTTAATTTAGTTTTATTGCATAGCTACAGCATAATTTATATTGAAGATTTAAAAAACCAAAAAGCTGGTGACAAAGAATAATTCATTAATAGACTTCATAATTTTTTTAAAAACAAATTTTATTATGATGACCAGTACTTTCTAGAATCAACTAAAAGTTTAAAAGTTCAGTTACTGCAAAAAAAAAAAAAAAAAAATAGCCGTGTATCAATAAAACATTTTAAAAACATATAATTATTTATTAAAGTGCATGGCTGTGTATTTTATTTATTGGCCTACTATTCGCTTTAAATAATAGAGTAAACAACAGCTAACTCCTTGTTGCTTTCCTATCTGCTAAGCTTTCATAAAAAAAGTAAAGTATTCGTATTTTTGCTCTGTAGCAGCTACCATATCAGCTTACAAGTGAATCAGCTGAAAAATTGAAATATCATTCGTAATGTTAAAACATTAGTAGCAAATATATAGTGAAAATTTGAATCTACATATCACGTCTTACTTTTTTAAAATTATTCTTTACTAGCCAAATTGCAGGCTTCCAGAAAAATGTTGCTCTTATATATATATATAAAGGTATCAGGCTACTTTTTTCTTCTCTTTTACTGTGTAATGCCAATGTTCCATGGCAAACAGTGTTGGCAAAAGTATGCTGTCATTGCTGGGACACAATTAAAGCATCTATGTAGGCTCATACACCAGCTATGCTGATTGCAGCAGTGTATTCTCCACTGTACATTGAGCAAATTGTTTGGGTTTATACTGTTGTAGTTGCTAGTCATATCAGCTGTTGATGCCCATCAGTCATGGTGAGCAAAGTGTAACACCTCTGCTCTCCTTTGAAATCCATGCACAATGGCCAACAACTGCTAGCTGGGGACTTAACTTTTTCACCTATACACCACATTCCATGAATATTATTGGGGCTATAAGTTTCTTAAATCGATATTATGAGGTGTCACACTATATCTGTTGGCTGTTATTGAATCTCATGAATCAGTTGCTTTTTCTATTATGTTGCTAATTACTTTACACATAAAGATTTTGCTTGGGGATGCTTTATATACACCAGCAACAACCATACATGTACCATGATTTTGTCTCCAGACAAGCTTCATTTTTTTGGATGAGGGTTAGTTGTAATATAATAACTCTTTGGGCTATATATATACTCAAGAGCCAAAACATTATGACCACCCCTACATTTTGTAATGAACTCGCCTGGATGACATGGAAGGCACATGATCAGGTGGAAGTGGTACTTAACTGCTGCTGGAGAGTCTGAAGAATCATTCTTTCACTTCTGTGTGTGATGGGAAAGGCTGCGGATCTAAGCGACTTTGATAGAGGGTGGATTGTAATGGCTCGGAACAAGTATTTCCAAAACTGCATGACTCGTGGGTTGTTCATGATCTACAGTTGTTAGTACTTATGCAAAGTGGATGAATGAGGGTGAAACCAGCAGTAGACGACATGGTGTTGGACGTCTACACGCTATCAAAGAAAAAGATCGTCAGAGACTGTCTCGCAAGGTGAAGCAAAACCAGAGCCAGACAGTGGCTCAGCTGACAGCACAATACAATGCAGGGCTAAGTAGAATAGTATTGGAGCACACTGTTCAGCGTACACTGTTGGATATAGGGCTACGCAGCAAACATCCCACTCGTGTACCTTTGCTGACCAAGCGTCATCGCCAACTGTGCCTTCGCTGGGCCTGGGAACATCGCGACTGGTTCATGGATCAGTGGGAGAGAGTTGCCTGGTCAGATGAATCACAGTTTGTCATTCATCATGTCGATGGCTGTGTCAGGATACGCCGTCTTCCAGGTGAACAGTTGCTCCCTCAATGTACAGTAGGTCATACACAGGCCGGTGGTGGCGATATTATGCTTTGGGGGGGGGGACGTTCTCTTGGGCATCTCTGGGACCCATGGTTGTGGTGAAGAGCAGACCATGAATGCTACAGGGTATCTGAACATCATTGCGGGCCAGTTGCACCCTTACATGGCCTCTGTTTTTCCAGCTGGAAATGGAATATTCCAACAGGACAACACCCCATGTCATAAGGCTAAAATTATGTTGGAGTGGTTCCAGGAACGTGATGCTGAATTCCAGTTAATGTCCTGGCCGCATAACTCACCAGATCTCAATCCGATAGAACACATTTGGGATGTCATGGGACGGCAGCTCAGAGTTCAAAGACCACCAATTCGCAATATCTCGAATTTGCGTGACTGTTGCTTAAACATCTGGTGCAATCTGTCTCCGGCCATCTACCAAGGATTTGTGGCATCCATGCCAAGGCGGGTTGAAGCTGCCTTGCATGCCAAAGGTGGGCCAACTTGTTATTGACAGGTGGTCATAATGTTTTGGCTCTTGAGTGTATGTGCACCTCTAGAAGGTTTTATTATCTTTTTTAAAAATGTCTTCTTTACAATTGGAATTGATCCAATGGTAAGTCTAATGTTAACTCCTAGATGTTTGAATTATGACTTGATCTAACAAAAAATTAAATTCTAATTCCAGAGTTTTAAATTTTTCTGGTGGTAGTTTTTTGGGTCTCTTAAATACCGAAGGTCATTTAGTAAATATATAGTGAGTAATCAAGTGTTTCACTGGTATTGGAATTAAGACAGATCTTGTTTTAAAAAAATCAGAAAGCAATTTATGATATGTAGTTTGTTGCCTAAGATTGTCTTTGATTCAATTGATAAACCCCATTGGTGGTTTGGGCATCAATATGGTCATGCAATCAATAAGTGCATGATCATTAATATCTATAAATAATTCAAATTTTTCAAGAAACCAGCACCTAAGATTTTTTTGGAAATATTCTCAACAAAAGTCATGAAAATAATTGCCATAAACCAAGATCTAGTTCTAAATATGTTGTCCCATAAGTCTGAATAATGGGACAGTTTGCTGCGTACAAAACAAATTTCACATCAGGTATATGTGTTAAATTTGTATAAGGAACTATCTATCAAAACTCTCAAAACTCTATCTATCAAAAATTTAGATTTGTGATCAAAACAAATAAGCAATTGAAACTTATAGCAACCTGTGTGAAGGTTTCAAAAAGTGACATTGATTAATAATTAATCTGATGCTCAATAAGTTTTTGAGGTTGAGTCTATATAACTATACTCTTTTCTCAAAGAGTTAATTAAAAAATGTTGTGAATTAATTTGAAGGCCTGTAAATTTTTTTTATAGTAGTTGTAACTTTCAGTTACAACGAGATCTTACTTTAAACTGTGTAACAATGTCAGTATATGATTATTATATATCTATTTAGGTACCTGAAAAAGTTGAAGATCATGTAGAACCTTGGTTTGTTGAAGTTGCTGAAAGATTGCAAAAGGCCAATGAGTATCGTTGGAGAGGACAAGGACGTCTATTGTATAGTGAAGTATCTGAGAATCATAAACAATCTTTAGATACAGCAGTTCATACAAGAAGGGTACCTACAGATCTTCCACTTAATAAACCTAAGTATGATAATTGTAACTATTTTTTTTTTGTCTCATAATTTGGGTTAAAATTGTTTCTTTTGGAAATCCTTTAAACATATGTAACTGAAAATTTTGTGTGTATTAGTAATATGTTTTGGTAAAGTGATAAATATCCCTTGTTATCTAAAATTGGGTAAAATGCAGAAGTTTTTTACAATTTGCTTTTAGAACGAGGCTTTGGAAAAGTGAAGTTTCCTACAATTCTATAATGTACATATACATATTCACAAATATGTATTGTAATTCTTTTTCACTTATTCCGCATTCATTGTTAAGTCAGTTTTTCTTTTACCAGTGTTAGCATATGCTTACGCTTTGGATAATGTTACACTCAGTGATTCAGAGCAATCAGAGAAGCTTTTCTCATTTCTTCTATCAAGTTTTTGCTTTTTGTCTTGGGAGGTTCCCTATTTTAATTCAGAAAAGCAGAATAAAAAGTTTTTCGTTATTTTTATTAATTCAGTGTGGGCACAATTGTGGACAAGAACTCTATATTTTTTAATATAGTAAAGGTAAGTAATTTTTATTAAACTTGCATGTAAATGAATGAAACATATTAGTTGAAAAAATTCAATCTTTGCATTGTCAAATGAAAAGAAAGAATTGTTATTTAAAAGGAAATTTTAATACCATCAAGTGTTCATCATATATAATAAGTGACAATGAGAATTCAATTCTTTAGCATAGCATTGTTTCTTTTTGATTTTTAATTTTAATTAGCAAATTCAAAACTATAATCCTTTTTAATTTTTATATGTCAAATTTTATTTAAGTTATGAAATTTTTTTTTGTGCTTTTTATATTAAATTAGAGTTTTCTCTAATGCAATTTCTCACAATGTATTTACAGGGTTTGGGGAGTTTTACTTGTATTTTTTGTAAATATTTTAAAAGAATAACACCATTTTATGCAAATGTTTTACTTCACAAAATAATTAAGCCTTACTATTGATTGTTTTAAGTTTCATAGATATAAAAAATTTATGCCATTAATTTATTGTAACTGAAAAGCTTTTATTTTTTGACTTTTTTATTATTATTAAAAGAGATTGCTTTTTAAATATGTGTAAGATAATTTTCCCATTACAATTGAGCAAATTTTCAACTTGAAACATTCTTGAAAAATGTAGAGAATTTAGAATTGAGACTCAATCTTTTTATCGATTTTAGAACAGCATATGCTTGTATTTACAGAGAATTTCTCGAAAAGCTATGCATGAATTTAAAATTCCTGAAAAACTTGTTGCACTTGTAACTTTAGCATTGGCATGCCTCCTGTTTAATATAGCACTTGAAAAAGTTATTAGAGACTCAAAAATCAATATTAGAAGAAATATTTTTATAAGTCAGTTCAAATGCTGGCTTATGGTGAGATGACATTGGCATTATTGCCTGAACAGCACCAGCTCTTAAACATTAGAACAAAGTGCTAAAAGAATTAACTTATCTGTAAACGAGAATAAAAGAATAAAACTAAATATTTACCTTGTTTAAACTCTGACTTACAACTTAATTGCATAGAAATTAGCAATTATTAATTTGAAAAAGTTAACAGTATTACTTATTTGGGAACTGAAATAAATAATAAAAATGACTTGGCCTCAGAAATTTGCAAAAGAATCATTACTGTAAATAGATGCTTTTATGCTCTGAAAAGTTATTTAAAATCCAGCTTTCTCAAATTAAGAACTAAATTGCTTCTTTAAAAAATCTTATAAGATCTATCTTGACTTATGCATCAAAGACTTGGGCATTGAATTTACATGATGAGGAAGTTTTGGGAATTTTCTAGAGAAATATCTTACGCGGCATTCTTGGTGGGATCCAAGTGAATGGATCATGGAGAAGATCTAATTTAGAACTCTACGAAATTTACAAACAACCTGATATTGTAAAATTTGTCAAATTACAGAGACTTAAATGGGCTGGTCATCTGGCTAGAATGCATGAAGATAATTACTGCAAGAATATCTTTCTGGCAAAATCCATGGGAAATAGACCTTGGAGAAAACCCCCACTAAGATGGATTGACTGTGCCAAAAAAAATCTAAATATTTTAAAGATCAAAAACTGGAAAACAGTTGTCAAAAGTAGAGATGACTGGAGAAAACTTCTAGAGAAGGCCAGTGCCCACTCAGGGCTGTTGAGCAACTGAAGAAGAAAAATTTTCCCATTTAATTGGAAGAAAATAGTACATTTTGTATTGTTATAAAATGTGAAAATTCTTATTTAAAATTATTTATATTTTTGTACACAGAAATATAAACAATAGATCTATTTATTTATTTGAGTTGTAAAATTTATTTAACTTTTTAACATAATGGTAAATTTTAAAACACAAGTAGTATAATACAGTACTTGTCAGCTTGACTCCTTATAAAGAAAACAGCTGTGCTGAGTGCAGCAATGTATGCTGTACTGTGTGCTGAAGTAAAATGTTTGGGTTGTTACTGTTGTAGTTGCTAATCATATCAGCTGTTGGTGCCTGTCATTCAGGGTGAGCAAAGCGTAACATCTACACTATATTTTAGAAACAATGTATGGTGGTTAACAACTTCTAACTGGGGGTTGATATTGGAAGGCAATTTTGCCTGTAGATAGTATTTTTGTATAAAAATGAAGTTTTGCGGTTAGAAGCACAGTTTTCTTCCACTTAATAATATGGAAACATCTTTGTGTTGGAGTTCTTATAATGTATTAAAAAGAAAAGAAACGGAACAGTTTATCTTTTGTGCTTTTAAATATAATTTTTACTTCAAATACATTAAAAACAGTCATAATAATTTAGGAAACAATCAATGAATTGATATAAAAATTTCAATTGGTATAGCTTTTTTGTCTTAAATTGAATATCAGTTATTATTATGAACACATGTTTGTGAAAGATAAACTGACCATTTTAGATATCTGCAATGAGATTAAAATTTAATTTGGAAACTACATTTGTAAATTCTCTATGAAGAATTAAAAATGTACTCAATCACTGTTAAAAAATTGTTGATATACTTGCTGTCTTTTTATTTTTAGAAATGAAATTGATTTTGAAAAGCTAACCGTTGAACACATTTTGGCAAACATGAAATATTATGATATGAGAAATTTCCTTAAATTGTTTATAATAAAAACTTTGAATTCAGTGTATACTTGCAAAAAAAAAATTTTTTTTTTGATGGCAGTTGTGAACTTTTAACTATTACGTAACACTAGTTTTGCATTAATGTTATATTTTTAACTTCAAAGTATTTTGGATCTCCCATCATAATCATTAGAACTTTCAAAAGTTGCTATTTTTTTTTCTTTATGAACTGAAGGTGTCATCAAACCACTTCTAAGAAAGGTGAAGTGAAGAAAAAAGAAAGTCAGTTGGAATCTACAGGAGAAAAGAAGCATGAAAAAGAACCAAGAAAACAATCATTAAGTAATTGATATATATATAAATATATATATCTCAATATTTAGAAATTTTCAGATAATGAATTTATTATTCTATAAAAATGAATATTATCCTTTAGGGAGACCAAAATCTGCAGAACCCGCAAAAGCAAAAGAGACTGTGAAGTACAAACGTCCGGCAACAACACCTCCTGCGAAGTCTAGCTCACACTCACTGCCCCTTAAAAAAAGAATGCCTAAAGTTGAAGAAAATGAAAAAAATTCTAAAGGTGCTTTTTTCAATTATTAATAATTTATTAGAATAATACCTCATATTTATTACCTAAATATAACAACTGTTTTTTTAAAGTGATGTTTTTTTTCTATAAATACATTAGTTGTTAATTTTCGGCATTTTTCATTGGTTGCTTTTAAAATTATTTTTATGAAATAAGATCTTTCAACAATAAAAATAAGTATATAATGGAAATTAATGAAAATAATGAGTATATCAACATAAATAAGTGAAAAAAATGTGGCATCTTGTTTCAGATTATTTTTTGTAAGGAAACATACAATTTTTTTGAAGGAATATATGACATATTTTGTTCTCTGTTTGTGCTGTTGAGGCTGTGCTAGCTTAATGAGTATCAAGCTACACAATATTTATCAAGCTAAAAGAAAAAATTGCATACATTTTTTTTTCACTTCTCACTCATGAAAAATCATATCTTTGAAAGAATTTTGTATACTTATAAGTATTTTAATTGCCACAAAAAGAGAATTCATAAAGCAAACAATCTTTCAACAAAATTTTTAGTTTAAAATTTTGTGATTCTACAAAATAATTAACCCTTTGCACTCATTTGCCATTCTGGAGATGACATTAATTTAATCTCTAATTTGTAGAAGACTGTTTGCATTGGAGATGTCAGTAAGAGTTAGTCAAGCTAAACTAACTAGTCTGTACATTATGTTACAATTTGTATGAGAAATTTTTTCTCTTTGTCTTATTCAGTATTTACATACACTTTTTAATTCAAAAATTGATGTTAAAAAACATAGGATAGTGACAGTGCATTTGAATTTGCTTTTACAAGTGTACGAGTTATAATGGTACCACTAACTTACCTCCATTTTATATGTAATTTAGTTCTTTCCTTAGTGGGAGATTTTGGACAAGGAACAAAAACAAAAAAATATGAACGACAATCAATTTCAGATTTAGAGCATCGACTTGATGAGAAAACTAGTATGTTTTGTTTCTTGCCCTGAATGAAAAAGTAATTCTGTAGTCTATTCAAATAGAAAAGCCGCAGGTGTAAGGGAGACAGCAGTTTATTTTTGCTAAAGTCGTCCTTTCCTGCACATTGGAAATTGTTTTAAGAAGTATCACACTTTAAAATGTTATGAAAAGTAAATTTTATTATAATACATGAAACCAATCTAAAATTATGAGTTCTACTGCTGTAAATTGCTTTAAATCTTAATTTTTTCTAAAAATAAGTACAAGTTTACACCCAACTACATTGAAAATAAATTGTGTGCTAAGAGTGAAACCTTATTTAATCTATATGGTTGCAGTAACCGAATTGTCAAGGGGGCAAACTCATGTGGACAACATTAATTCTGTTAAATAATAGATTCCAGTCCAGCTGCTACTTAAGACTCGTTATGTAGTGGACTGATGCATGCTAAACTTTCAAAGTCCTCACGTTTGTCTGGTGTGGAAATTTGGAGTGTCACCTCATTACTTGATTGTAGTTCAAAAATCTGAAATCTAGCACCTATAGATATTTGTGTTGCTTGAAGTGGGATTTTAATAAACAATCAATAAATCAAGTCATATTTTCTTGTTTCTTTTCTGTAGTCTGATCAGAATAGTAGGGAAGTAAAAATTGAGAAATTATTGCTAAGGTCCATTGCAAAAATTCGGTAAATAATGGTGAACAAGGGTGCTTGTGGGGAAATTTTCTGTTAAAAATTATTCAAACAGCTTTTGTAGGAAAAGGGAGAGCACGAATTGTTAATTACATTTAATATTAAAAATTCTTTCTCTTTAGTGAAAATTGGAAGGAAGCAAAAAGAAGATACTTCAAAACCATCAAATTCTTCTAAAAAAGCTCAACAATCCCCTTCCCTTAGCAGTGGGGGGAAGGTCTGGCTGCAGGCCGGTCGACCTGTATCGGAACCTACAGAGAAAGACGATTTCCCTGTAAAGGAACACTCGGATGCTGTGAGGCCTTCCTCTTTGTCACCAATTTCATCAGCTTCCTTATCTCAACAGGATTCTTCAAAAGTGTATAATGATATTGAAGCTACTACACGTAAGTACTATGTAAAAAAGGCAATTTGATGTTTTTTTTATTAATGATGCAATTTCAATATAAACGTGTATGATTCTATTTAAATATTTTTACTTTATATTAAATATTAAAGATTGATACTTGTTACCTATCCCCCCCCCCAAAGAAGCATCTTTTTATTGATTGATAACCATAAGGGGAAAACTCAGCATTAAATTTTTCATAAAAATAACTTTTTTTTTTAAGAAAAAAGTTGAGTTGTGACATTAAAAGCTTTTCTTATTGATTACTTTGTGATATTAATTTAATCTTACATACGGAAGGAAAAAAGTAAGTAAGGAATGCAAATTTGGCTGTTAAGCATTTTCAAATAAAGAAAATAGTGTATTAAAATTTATTTGTTGAGAATTATTGTTTCTCTGAACACCATGTGTTAACTTGGAGGAGTGGCAAAAAACAATAAGAATCAGTATCACATGACAAAACAGGGTGCTAAATGTCACCCTCAAGTGTTAAAGAGACATAAATACAATACAAGGACACAGTACAAAAATCAACATTAGGCACTTTGTTACACAAAAAATTCTACAATAGTTAGAAGCATTGCAATAGGTGTTTGAAATTCTGCTCATCAGCAATCATGCACAATTGGCACCTACACTTTCTGAATAAGGTAACAAGATTCTTGCATTAAAGTTAATTTCAGAATATAAGGTATTTCATAGATATTGGCCTTCATGGTACCCCACTAACAAAAACTAACAAGGGATAAATCAAATAATCTTGGGGGCAACAATCTGCATGGAACCAGACAAGGTACCATACAACACTTCTTTGATGTAAATGTATGGGCAGGTATTGTGGTAGACTATTTTGTCAAGGCCCATAAATCTTAGCCCTCAAATGAGTGCTTACATCAATCACATCTTTCTTGAGGACATCCTTTTAGAATTGCTGATTGATGTTCCTGCATAAGTTCAAGGGTGAATGTAGTTTTAACACAATGGAGCTCCATCTCATTATGGATTTCTATATGTGATCATTTTGATACATTTGGAGGTAGGGGGATTGTGTGGAGATATTTCATTTTGGAAAGCTGGTGATGAGAATCTCAAATGTTATTTAAATGTGTGGTCTGGAGTATTTTTGTGAAATTGTAGTAAAAAATTATTCCAAAAGTTTAAAAAACCAACCTTGTATTCTATGGTAAAAAGCAAGGCTGTGCTCACTGAACCGTAAAACTTTTCCACCTAACTTTTCAGGTAATAAGGCAGAGCTTCTAGAGAAAAAAAGCTTTCCTACTGATTTAAGGAAATAATATATGTTTATAAGCAGGAATTTATACACTAAAAAAACAATTTGCAATTACTTATTGATAGCTAAGTAATTGCAAAACACAATTCCTTTAAAGGAAGTAATAAATAATCTTTTTGACTAACAGTAATAACGTAGATGAAAATTTTAAAAAAAATAACTTTTTTCAAAACTGTTTTAAACAAGAAATAAAGGCAATTGTAATATATATATGTATTCCTATCTGGATTTTGTCTGTTAGAATAGGATTTCTCTATCAACTTTCTCATACCTAAAATATATTTTTTAATGTACAGCATTGTGATTGCACAAAGTGATCTACACCTGATTGTCACAAGGATTTAGATTTTCTTGAGCCAGGTCCATCATTTTATTTTTAATATGCATAGAAATTATGTAAAAACAATTAACCAAATTTTTAATAGGCTTCATTTTATTTAATGGTTAATACATGGTGTTAATGTGCTAAATTGCAAGAGCAATAACATTATTTAATAACGTCTACTGTTGTTTTTCTAGAAATGATCTGCTACATGTGATAAGTATGATGTTTAATATGTGACCAATTATTACTGCAGAGTAATGTTACTTTGATCATGGGATTCAGAAAACATTGATTACTTAAATTCTAACATAGATTGGGAATCAACTATATACTGGACATGAGTTGTCACTTTTATATTGCAATGTAATATGGCTCTTCATAAATGTAGTCTTACTGAAGAGATCAAAAAGCTCTTATAAGAGTTAAGTAATCAATCTCATGAAAGCAATGATAAATTTAATGAAACTGATAAATTGGATAACTTATCCAATGTAAAAATTTCTGGAAATCAGACAGATATTTTGGAATCAGAATTAAAAAACTATTAATTGTGTGAGATGTATGTTACTCAATTTCCAAAGATGTCATTCCTTACAAAAATTTTAACAGACTAACAGCTTAAATTTTTACATGGTTAGTACCTATGTAGACAGTATTTACCATCAAAACCAAATGTATAAAGTAGAACTGATTTCTCAAAAATTTACTCTGTTGAACATATTCTGAAAATCCTTCTGGTAGTGAGTGTGACTTAAATCAAGGAAGGAATGTTGTTTTGCACTTAGCAAAATAAGTTGAGGGCACTGCTTGGAATATTATAATTGATAGCTTTTTTTATGGATTATATCCTTACCAATGAATTATTGAAACAAAGACTAATTCTTTTTAATTAGAAATTTTTAGAAAAAACAAACCTTTTATTCCTTTTGAGTTTCTATCTTCATGTGACTAAAAATCATTATTATTATATGGGTTTCAAAAAGATAAAGCCTTTATTTCATATGTTCCTGAAAAAATAAAAGTGTGATCCTTCTATCTACTTTGTATCATGATGGAAAGGTTTCACAAAAAAAAAGGAACCAGACATTATTTTGTTCTGTAATCCTAACTAATAGTGGAGTAGATACAGGTATAAAGTAACTGCCACTCATGCATGTGAAAGAGGAACAAGAAGGTGAATGATGTGCATATTTTATAATATAGTTGATCTAGTTGCAATAAATGCTTTTGATGATTTTATACATATCAATTTATTGTACAATGAATACAAACTTTTCAAAATGTCTTCTTCTGAAGGAATTTGGAAAGCATCTTACTGAAATTTATAGATATTTTAGTGAAAAAAGATGTCAGTAACTAACTAGAACTTACCAGCTGAAAAAGGTGAAACTTCAGACGGAGCACCTAATCAAGTAAATCGTGAAGAATGTGACCCTAAGAAAGATAGAAAAACTCAGATCAGATGTGCATTATGCCTAGCATTTCTGTACTGGAACATGTAAACTTTTTACTGTAAATCTTGGTTATTTCGAAAAACATTGTCAACAATAATATACACTGGTGTTCAAAAGTTAAGCATAAATCGTAAAATGCGAAAAACATGGAGTAAATATTCGTAAAATTATTCCAAGTTTCTTGTGGATATTAATTGGGTGAAGAAAAAACATTGGGTTCATGCAAAACTTTTCAGTCGACTATGTCCTATGCGAAACACCGGCGCATGTCGGAATGCGGAGAAAATGATTCACACAGCATAGACAGTTCAGACAAGTTTCGTGCAACTGCTGTGCGAAGGAACATTATTAACCATCAAACAAGGTGAATGATGGCACAAAGACGCCAATTGGACATGTTTACGAAAGGAAGAATCGTTGGAATGCTGGAATCCTCACGATCACATACCAAAGTGTCTCGAATTCTGAATGTGGACCAGTCTGTGATCTCAAGACTGTGGCAGAGGTTTCAAAGAACGGGAGATGTTACCCGACAATCAGTATCAGGTTGACCAAGAGTCATAACCCCTCACCAAGACTGATATCTGGTAATAAGTGTGCGACGTCAGAGGGGCAGTACTGCCATAGCACTGGGTTCGGCGCTGACAGTCGCCACAGGAATATGAATTTCGAGACAAACTGTTTACAGAAGACTAAATCATGCTCGACTGTATGCCAGAAGACCAGCAGTTTGCATTCCCCTCATGTCTGCGCATAAACACGCTCATTTGAAACATCAACATTGGAGTGTGGGAGAGTGGGCCAATGTGATGTTCAGTGACGAGTCCCGGTTTAGTTTGAGTAGTGATTCTCGGTGGGTAACGATATGGAGAGAACGTGGAACACATTTTGAACCAAGAAACAGAATGGAAAGACATCATTTTCCTTTAAGGGGAGTAATGGTATGGGTGGGCATCATGAGGGACGGCCGCACAGACCTCCATTTCTTTGACACAGGGTCTGTGACTGCTCAAAAATACAGAGACGAAGTTCTTGAGCCTTATGTTCGCTTGTTTCGAGGTGCTGTCGGTCCTGACTTCATATTCATGGATGATAATGTGCCATGTCACCGAGCAGGGCTGATTGATGACTTCCTTGAAACGGAAAACATCCAGCGCATGTCGTGGCCTGCGAACTCCCCTGATTTAAATCCTATCTACCATGTATGGGATATGCTCGGGAGACAAATTGCAGCCCTTTCGCACCCACTAAGCTCCGTTACAGAACTGAAGAGAGCTCTCCAAGAAGCTTGGAACCATTTGAGCCCACAACTCATTCATCATCTCATAGCAAGTATGGTAAATCGCTGTGCAGGTGCCTGGCTGTCAGAGGTGACCACACGCCTTATTAAACTGCAGCATCAGTATTTTATTTAATGTTTTCTTTCATTTTTTCTTTAAAGTGTGAATCCTTGCTATGCTGAGTTTTCTTTCAAACTGCTGCCTTTGGATAATAAAATTAATCATTATCATTCTTTTGATTTGCTTCTTTATTTTACAACCATTTTACACTCGCATATCACGTTTCCCGCCATTCTGATTTACAGTTCCTTCTTTATTCTCATAATTATCAATTATGCTTAACTTCTGGACACCAGTTTAGTTGCAACATATAAATAGAACTTCTGAATGATTTCATTTGTTCTAATATTTTCAATATCTTATACGGAACCAAGAGAATGGTCTGAGGTTTTAAATGGAGGAGGGGGAGAAGGAATATGAATAAAATAAAGTATGCTTGATACAATAATAATTACTACTATTATAAAAATATATGTGAACTGTATTGAAAATAACTCTTAAACTAGGTCTAAAACTTTATGTACTAGGTCAATTAGACTCACATAGGGGAAATGTGATTTTTGTAAATTTTTTTTGTTGCTTTGCTAAACATTTATTGTTTCATAAAATCATTGTTGAAACAATTAAGTTCTGTAATAGAATTTTCTATAATGTTTTTCTCCTTGCATGAATGAAACCTTTGGCATACTCAAAATAGGGAGGGGGGATAGTAGGGAAGGGGATTTATATATAAGATAATAGTCTGTTTTTTCCTTAATTTATTTCAAAATAAAGTCTTTTTTCCATATTTGTGCATTAAAAATAAACTTTCTGCTGTAATTTCAAAATTGCAATTGTACAATTTTATATGTAAAAAATGCAAAAGTTTTATTACTATAAACAAATTTTATTTTTATTACTTTTTTAATTACTTGACTCCGGTGGCTTAGAGATAGCGTCCCCGCTTTGTAAGCCTAGGTTGCAGGTTCAACCCCAGCTGGAGTCGATAGATTTTCTGGATGTGAAAATTCTAGGCACGCATGTCATGTAATTATATGGCTTGTAAAAGATTTTATGAGTATCAATTTGGCTGTGATACTTTTAGCAGAATTAAATCATGGCAATATTTAGCATCCAGTGAGAGCTTGAACTAAAAACTAATTCAAGCATCCAAATTTGGTAACAAGGCCACCACTAGATGGTGCCACCATAAAATGGCTCTCACACTTGGGGACTTGTGTCTGTAAAGGCTAAGTTGCTAAAATGCAGCCCCATTGGGAGAAAATAAACTTTAATTTTACCAGCTATTTTTTGTTATTGAGAAATACGTTAAAAATTTTCTAAAAGAAAAATATTGATAACTTTTTTTAGAATAATGCTTTTAAGCTCTTGTTAGAATATGTACAATCATTTTAATTATAATACTGCATAACTTTTTGCAGGTAATGAGCAAGCATTAGATGAGACCAAGTCTACTGTGCTGCAATCTAATGTTGTTCCTTTAACACATGTTCGAACTCCTGAAGAAGTTACTGGTGTTAAAAGTCCTGACCCAGAAAATTGGACTGTTCCAATTGAAAATAGTGAACGCCTAGAATGGAGTGGAGTAAATACTTCAGGTAAAATGTATAATAAATATTAGAAAATGAAGAGAGATAAATATATGCTAGTAATGCCTTTCCAGATTTATTTTCCTATTAACTGAGATAGCTTTTCATGAAGCATTTTAATTGTTTAGTTTACTTAATTTGTTTAATTTAATTATGTTATTAGGAAATACATTTAAAAATTTTGAAAAAAATATAGAGAGGTTCTTTGTCATGTTTTAAAATACTAACACCTGATACCAATTTAAAGATTATCATAGCAATAGAAACACCATAAAATTTCAATGAAAATGCATCCCCATTGATATTAATAATTTCCTCAAAGCATCCAATACTTTTTATGGTGCTTTTCTTAATATTCATGATATTTTTATTTCTTTTAATTTGAGTGCTTGAATTTTATATAAATATCTTCTTGATCCAAACTTACAATGCTTCTTGTATCAATTCATTTAAAAAAGACTATTTCGTTTAATTTCATTTTCTGACTATGGTAGCCCAGTGGTCATGGTCATGAACTCATGGTTGATGAGTCATTAATTTGAGCTGTCCTGGTGCCACTGGAGACCCACCATTTAGAGGGACTTATGTATGTTAAATCTGTCATGGCTCAAAGTCCTCACATGTTAGTGTGGTGTGGAAGTTTGGAAAGGGGGGTATGTTGTTCTCATCACTTGGATGAAGTTGAAAATTGAGATCAGTCACCAGTAGCAATCCTGTTGCTTCAGAGTGCAACATTAGTGAACAAACAAATGATTGATCTGAGATATTTTATCACTACTTATAAAATTTCTGCATTTGAAAACTTCCACATTAGAGTTTTTTCCCTGCAATTTTTATTTATGACATACAATCAAAATTTTTTGTAGTTTGCTTACCTTTTTTTTTTTTTTTTTTTTTTTGCTGTGCATGTCTGCTACAATAGATACAAACCTTACATTTTTTTCAATTTTTAAAAAATTACACTTTAGCAATATTTAAGAATATGTATTTACATTTTATAATGAATGTATGTTCTTTAATAATTATAAAATTCTGGCTTTATTTGCAAAAAGTTTTGTAGCAATGTTTGTCTTTATTGAAACATAGAAATATGCAAGGTTTTTGTGCATCATACGTAGGTGAACCATTTCAACTAGGCGATTTGCATCTATTTCTTTTGGTACTCTATTTTGACTGGTGATCAGAGATCAAATGAGTCCCATCTCAAATTTTTTTGTAGTGCCACAGACATGGGACTTTTTTTTGTCCTTAACTATTTTTAGCTGCCCATATTGTTTGGTCTTCCTCTCTTTGAAACACTTTTGACTTGAAACTTTACGCTTTTGGAATCTTATTTAATGGCAACTTTTTTCATTTAAGATCCACAGATCTTAAATCTTTAAAAGAACTTGAAAAGTCATGAATAACTATGCTTACATTTCTAAAAGGAATTTTCATTTTGAATCTTAAAATTTATGTTTATATTATTAAATTAAAATGAATAAGTGTGCGAAATTTTTCTTATCTCGTACATTTCTTCCCCTCATTTAATATTGAATTAAAATTTTGAGTGACTGGGAGCCAAGAGTGATTATGGCTGGAAACTTTTGACTAGCATTTCTGTTGATCCATAGATCCAAATCCCGTAAAGAAGCTGATACTCATTGATTCTTTCAGAGCTCAAATCCCTAAGATTGGTGGGGCTTAGAGTAGGGTTTCTTCAGTTGAAGGAAATGCTCAAATATTTGTAGCTGCCGAGAGGATATGTGACATGCCAGGAATCTTCCTAACATAAGGAAATTCATGTGTCAGGCCTACCAGACGACTTCTGGCCATAATTTCAAGCACCTGCTGTAGTACAATCTTTCAAAAAATGTTTTTGCTATTCTGTTCTTTTTTTCTATTTTACACCATGGCTCGTAATTGCGATCCTGCAGTCCTATGTGAATCTCAGTTGACTATTTACCTCCTGCACACCCTACCAGTTTGTTGATCTGGTAGCCAATCACCCTGTTTATATATATATTTATATAATATACGAATATTTTATTCTTTGATGGTTTAATGTGTTAGTTCACATGATGGCAAAACCCCAAAACTTGTAATCTTGTCTGTTTCTTTCTCAGTGTAAAAGTATTAGATAAATACTTATTTCATTTTTTTTTAAATTTCAGATACACCTTCAAAAACGAAAACTCCAGAAGATGTTAGTGAGAAGCTTTCAAAAATTGATATTTCTGATGACACAGGTAACATTCTAAAGCTTAATTTAACAAGAAATGAAAATGACTTTCTATAAAAAGCATAAATTTTCAGATGAACTGAGTTAAAAATATTGATACTGATCTCTTCCCCCCTCCACCTTTAGTTTAAGTAGTGTGTTCTTAATTATTTATGTGGATAAAATTTTGTCATCTTAACAATTCTTTATTACCAAAGCAAAAATGGTACACCATTTTAATTCTTCTTAAGTCATAGAAATAAACTGCATATATAATGGAGCCAAGATTCCATGCACTTCTAGAAAAGTGCTGCAGGCAGTGCACATCATATTTGGCATTTTCCACAATTTGAGTGTATGCTGAGGTTTTGGATTTTTATTTGATAGTATATTTTGCATGGCATTATAAATGTTTTCAATCTCAGTAACAACTAAGGATTTAGTTGTGGATGTCAATATTTCAAACTCTGAATTATGTTTGTATTACCATATTATAATGCCCTGGCTCTTTAATATAGATAAATTGTCTTATTTGAAAGAGCTTGAACCACACACATCATCCAGAATACAGATTCTCTAAGAATACATGTATATACTATTTGCCATTAATAAGCCACAAGAGGTTTCAATGAGTTCCTGTTCAATGTTCCTCCTTCTATTATGAACTCATTCCTTTTTTCAGCCATTATAATTCTTTTTTGATTGATGATTTGTAATTTAATTTATATCACCAGAGACAAACAGGTCAAATCTGCATGTTTTAGCCCTAGCCCTGCTAGATGTAGATTTAATTCATTTTGGGCAATGATCTTGTTTTAATTAAGGAAATTGCAATTATCTCTCAAAATAAGATCAGTTTTGGAATTTTCTTTTAATCAACTTGACTTCTTGTTGAATAACCTTCAAATACGCACTAGAACAAAATCTTCTGGTTAGAAAACCTTCATGCAGCACCTAAATAAATAATTCTGATTTTTTCATCAATGAATAAAAGCCCATTTTGAGTTGAATCCAAAGATGAATTCCAATGATAAATAAATGAACTTAAGTTCATTACAACATGAACGTAACATGAGTAAAGCCTTAATTTTCTATTGAAATGTCTGTTTTTTTTTTAAATAACAAAACACTGTCAACAATACCTTATGATCAAGAAACTAAATTAGCCACAAGACAAAATTAAATAAAGACATGCTCAAATTTATATAGGCTAACTTGATACCGTAATTAAATATTTTAAGTCTCTTTTTGGAAAATAACTAAATTCTTTAAAAAGAGACACTCATTTCAGGCATGGGGATGATAGACACATCTAAAATGTAAATATTTTCTTATTGATTCAAGGAATATAATTTCTAAGTAAATCTTGTGTTCTCCTTTATCTAAAATAGATATATATCATTAGTATCTTTGTAATATTTTATAGTGAGATATCCCCCTTCCTCTCATTTTTTATCCAGCATTATGGAATAGAATGGAATATTATGGAATGTATCTAGAATACAAATAATAAAAGCTTTGTTTTTTAGACATAAACCACATTAAAATTGCAAAGCATTTAATCCTAATATCTAACTTATCTAAACTTTGCTATTAACTTAAATACTGCCATTATCTACCTCATTTTAACACCTAGTTCACTGCTTTCAAATCTTAGTAAAATTATTGAACACAATTTATTTAAAAAGATTTATCAATAATTACGTTTAAGGCAATCCCTTCTCCTGCATACTGAAACTAGTACTGGCAGAAGTATAACTGAAAGCAACTAACAACTAACCAGGGCTTCTTTTTTTTCCAGCTCAAAGTTTTGGTTTTTTAAATGCATATCATTAATTAAGATGTATAAGGTGAGAATGGTCTTGTTTGGGACAGTTCTGATATTTATTTAGATGGGTAATTTGAGCAGATAATGACTTAACAATTAGTATTTGTGATTCATGTATTGCTATTCAATATTCATAGTCAGGATCACCATTTCAATGAAGTTAAAGAGTTGGATTTTATTTTTAGGCATCATTTGTTCTTAATGTAAATGTACTGTATTAATTATACACACTGTTGAAAGTTTTCAGTTTCAAATTTATCTCTTGTTATTAATTCAGAAATCTGACAATACATTAAATTTATTAGTATTGTTTTTCTTATAGTGCCTATTGTAGCTGAAACTCAAGAAACTAGTAGCACTTCAAGTTCTGGAAAATTGACATCTGGAAATGTTTTAGACAGAGCTAGAAGCAGGCTTGATCAATTTTGGGGCAAAAATAAATGATCCATAGTTTCTGAAATATAGCATAACTAATTTATTAATTGAACATATGTTACAGAATTGTTGTTGACACCATTGTATATTTTTGTGCATTATCAGTATTATCAGAGTTCTTTTGCTTTTTATCAATTCATTAAAAAATTTGTACTAATAAAAACAGCTTGTGATTACATTTAAATAAAATAGTTATATTGTTAAATAATATTACATTTTACAGTAAATGAATGATTGCCTATATGTCTTATTTTAAGAAATTATAGTTCATAAGGACTTCTGTAATAACCTTGTTATGAAATCATTCAACAGAATGCTTATAAATAATGTTCATAAAAGTATATCTAATTTTTGCATTGA
Source organism: Trichonephila clavata (assembly GCA_019973975.1). Taxonomy (NCBI): domain Eukaryota; kingdom Metazoa; phylum Arthropoda; class Arachnida; order Araneae; family Nephilidae; genus Trichonephila; species Trichonephila clavata. Next base: position 79,953 of record BMAO01016881.1, on the reverse strand, counting down.
GGATACATTTCATGTTTCATGAAGATTGCATTACAGAAGTTCTTTTAAAATTGCTGTCATTGTGAATAATTTTTTCTGAACTGTTTCCAACTTTAAAAATATATAACTTATAATATTTAAACCAACTGAATTTTTGTAATTTGAAATCCTTCAAAAATATTATTAAGAAAGAAATATATATGTAACTCGTTTTTTATCAAGTTTCAAAAATATAAAGTGAGTCAATGATAATGACTGTATCATATTTAATGGATGTTATTTAAATTAAAATACAAATTTCTTTTTTTCTCTATTTTTGTTATTATAATGTAAAGTATTTTACAAAATTGGTAAGTGTTAAAAAATGGTATTGGTTATTAAATCATTGTACTAATGTATAATATTTATTGAAAAACATTTAATAAATATAAGCACTCCATACATAAGACTTTAATGTGCACCATTATTGATTAATGTTTACATTATATATTCACAAAGTAATAACTTGTATTTAAATTCCATATTTTCTCATTTCTGTTGCAAAATTTTTTTGTTGTTTTTTTTGTTATTTAAGTGTATTGTCTTTATAAAATGTGATAACTTTTGTGTATTTTCAATAAATCTGCTAATTCATTCATTAGAAATTACTTGCAATTGAGAAGTAATTTTTTAAGCATAAATTGTTAAATTTATTTACATTGACATCAAAAGTTTTCTAGACTAATTAAATCTTGCAATTTATTTTTAACAAAATATAATCAGTTTTATTTTTTACATTAAATTACTATTAGTTTAGTTATTTTAATTTTACTATTTAATCAATAGAATTCATTTGAACTACATAAAAATATTCATTTAAAGAAACAACTTTTGTATTTTCTTGAAATTTTACACAGACAAAAAAACACTAAATAGGAACAAAGAAAAATACAAAAATGTTTTATTTGTGGCATAATGCCGTTATATTTTATGTGTACAAAAAAATTTAAAATGTATTTTCATAGCAATGTTGGCAATATTGTAAGCTGCTGTAAAACTTTTTCTCAAGCGCATTAATAAAATGAAATGCTTTAAACATAAAATGTTTCTTTTATATGCATGAAAAATGTATATATTAAATTTTTTATTCCTGTGCAAGGCAAAATTATTTTTTACTGCTGTGTAAATAACATTTTCATTAGCCTGTTACAATTTTATACAAATTTGTGTGCCTGTTTTCACAAATGCAGAGTTGGATAATTTTACTTTTTTTTCTTAAAAAATGTTGCACATTTGTTTTATAGATGCCTTTCAATAAAAATTTGAAGAATATTTTAAGCATACGTAAATTTGAAAAGAAAGAATTAATAATATTTAAAACACACATTTTTTAAAGATCTTTCCTGAATGTTGTGTATTGTTATAAAATACTTAACTCATTTCTTAAATTAAAAATGAAATGTTAATGTAAACAGCTTGATTTTAATTATTTTTATTTATAAGTTCTAAATTGTAAATGTATTGCTTTAAAAATATCTTCTCTGCATTACATATAAATGTCGTAAAATATACTTGTATGTTAAGGTATGTAGATTGTGTCAAATAGTTGCAATAAAATTCTGTTGTGGATGAAAATAGTTTTTAGTTCTTTTTTATGTAAACATATTTTTATTATTTCTTTTGAAATGCAATTTATATTAATTTGAAAAATTATATCCAACTATCTAAATTTTTAGTAAAAAAACTGCATAATTTTTTATAATACTGTTGTATATTCTTAATTTTAAAAAATCTTATAAGAACCGAAATAAAAGCTTCATATCCATGTTAATAATTGTAAACTGTACTTATTTTAAATTATATTTTGTTTTGAAGACATTTTTATCTAAATTTGTGTATTTTTAAAATAAGCAGTCAATATGATTCATATACTGAATCTATATTTAAGTCTAATAGGTAAACTTATTTTTACTTTTTGCATTGATACTAGTTATTACTGTTATTTTCTTGATAATAAAGGCGGAATATAGCATTTGAATTTACATATAACATAGGAATTTTTAAAATAAAACTTCAATCCAGCTCTTTTTCTAGGTTATAAAATTTGATTCCACAATTTTCATACCTATAAATTCCAAAATGTTATTGCAATTTAATCCGGAATTTTAAAAAAACTGCAAAAAATTTTTAATATGTTTTCAAGAGAAATCATGTCAATTTAATTATTTCAGATCAATCTAGGCCTGCAGAGAGTAATTAATTGAATGCGAGTTTTGCTGAAGTAACTTCAGCTTTTTCTATTTAACCACTTTAGTATTATGGTCTGGAGGATGAAGTATACCAGAGTTGAAATATGATCCTCATTATTGGACAGTAGTTTTAAATTTAAGTCAATTGCTTATTTTTTGGGAGTATTAAAATTAATCCATCTTCTTAAAAAAACCTCTATTAAACGAAGTCGCTAAATCTTGGGAAAAAAGTTTGTTATATGGAAGATTCATCATCCAATATGCTTTATATTCTTGGTTCCAGGAAAAAGTTTGTAAAATAGAGAACTTCGAAAAATGGAGTTCTGACTGTGTATATAATCATCTATATCAGTGGTCTTCAAACTGTGTTCCACTGAACCTTGGGGTTCAACAAGGCATACCCAGGGGTTCCACGAGTCAGTCACAATAAAAAAATCGAAAAGAAACTTATATATGCAAAATTATTATTTCTATGAAGTTTGTATAATTACAAGCATCTAAAATGCATCCTATTCATTCAAACCAAAAATTTTATTTATATATAATAAACTTTATTTTGCAACACTTCTTAACTTTCATTATAATATAATAAAAGAATATTAAAATGTTTTATCTTTATATGCCTCCCATTAGATTGTGAATATTTTAGTGTTTACTATCTTGCATTCCACGAGATAATTTTAAACTTAATTAACACAGTGCCTTGCATTACTAAATAATTTTCTAATGGAAAATGCACCAGTTTGCAATTGTGGGAAAAAACACCCATAATGAAGGAGAGGAAACAACTTATCAACAGATTCGATGTTAAAATCTAAATTTAAGCAAGAACAGCTCCTAAATTTTAGTTTGCAAATTCTTGAAAAATATACAGTAATTCTCACACAGCTATAAACATTTTAATTCATTAAGAACATTCTGTTTATGTGAAATATATTTCTCAATGTGAATGGCTACAAAAAAAGTATAAAAACAAATCAAATGCAGCATATGAAACGCGACTGCAGATAAATTCAATAGATGTAGACTTTGACAATTTATGTGAAAAAAAGCAAGCATATATCCCAGTTATAAGATATAATGGATGGGTAGGTGACACTTGGATCATAAATTGAGATTATTAATGAATAAATTATATATTAAAAAATTAGATTTGAATTTTTTTAATAGAGTAAATGCGATACTTTTAATTGCCTTTACATAAAGTACCTTTAACATGCTGATATACTTTCAATATTATTTTGAGATATATATTCTTCTAAGTGTGTGTGTAGAATTGGGTGAAAACACTTTCTAGTTCTAGGGGTTCCAAACAAAAACACCTTCAGGTTTTAGGGGTTCCATGAGTTGAAAAATTTTGAGGATTATTGATCTATATTTTGAAAGTTCTAGATCAGCAGTACTCAACCTGCCCATGGGCTGCATGTGGCCCGTTCATAACTCATTGCACAAAGAAATTCAATTATTTAAGAACAATGTACTAAAAATTTAGCAGGAAATTCTATCAATCAAATACATCAATTTGCTTTTTTTTATAGTAGAATATAAACAAGAGGCTTGGTCATGGATGAAAGGAAATCGAAACTACCCCTTAACTCTTATATAAAAGTAAATATTTAGTGTGTGTTCATTAGAAAGGTTAGTATTAAATTAAAAGCCAAAAAATGAGTTTTAATATCTTGATTAATTTTGTTTTGTCCAATGTTGGTTTGATCTTATAGTGGGTTTTTTTCCATTATCCATATGGTGCAGCCCATGTGAAGCACCTGTCATATGTATATTGCCCAGCAGAGAAAAAGGTTCAGTATCCCTGTTCTAGGCGCTACGTGAATTTTGACTGTTTATTTAGGATATATAATTTATTTTTCAAACATTCATCAAGTTTAGAAATAGTAGGATTTATGTAGAAAATTTACATGCTTATTTGAATCTTTAACTATTCCTTTATAGACAGCATAAAGTTATAATAAAAAGATAATATATTTTAAGCCAAAGATTTGCTGTAATTTGATTCATGTAAGTGTTTGCTAATATATAGACAGTTTCTTGAAATTATTCAATTTTAATAATTTTTTATACTGAAATTGAAAAAAAAATTATAACAAACTGAATTTACACAATATATTAATGCTTTTTATGCCATAGATATGGTAATTAAATAAACATAAACTCGTAATTATAATGTTCCCAAAATTTTAATTCCTAATTAATAAAATACTGATAACTGAAACGATCCATAAAAGTGCATTCCGCTCAGGTGCCTCCCTCTATGGAGAAAACTGGTCGTCAAAATTGCTAGCTGTAATTCGTATCGCCTATATGGTGCAGCGCTAAAAAGTGGTACCAGCTCCTGAGGAATGTACTAGGTCTGCAAAGGTTTAAAATACCAATGCGCAGCCCCATTGAAAAAAAACCCTTTAAAATTTAAGACAATTAATCTCTGGCATACCATTCTTTGATGATAAATCATTGGTATATGGTTAATATGTAAATGTTTAAAGTTTTCCTGTTTGTGAATGAGCTATACTGAAAATGTGGTATAGTTTTAAATATATAATATTTATGAACCTTTTACAGAAAAACTTAATGCCTAATTATACAATAAATTAGCTTTTATGAATGGATATTAAAAGTTTTGAATTTAAATAATTTTTAAAAATACTTGTACAATATAATACAAAAGTTTCACTAGTACTCATTTGAGTGTTATGTCATAATATAAGTATGGTTGGAATTATGTTTGTTATGAATAAATTTTGTGTCTGAAGGAATTTATGTAAGAAATTAGCACTACAAATATATATGCATTTTTTTAAAACTTTATTTTCAAATTCTTCATACTGAATTACAATAGAAAATATATAATGAATGTCTTGAAAACATTTTCCCTTCAAAATAGATATTTAAACTTAAAAGAAATATCCATCTTTTTAAAATAATTCTAGAATGGTTGATAAGTATATATGCATATACTTATTAACAATTTATTTTCCTAATAATTTGATCACACTAAATATGAAATCTTTCAATTTAAAGTGCCTAATATATTTATATATTGGCTTCTATATTTAAAAACCATAGATTTTTTATACTGCAGTAAATTGTTCCTTACATTTAATTATTGTTACATGTTTGTCACAGCTTTTACTTCCAGAATTACAACCCATTAAGATATAAATTTTATTTTGGATAGTGCAAAAACAATTTCCTCTGATTGAAAAAAATCAGATTCAAGAGTTTAAGCTATTGTACTAATATTTTTAAATGTAACACATATTCATTTTACTATCTACCTTATAATATGAGAAACAGTAATTTATAGAATATTCAGGATACAAAATGGACTTGATTGATTACATGAGAACTGAATTATCTGAAAATCTCATTGATAAATTTTATACTTCCATCACACATATATTTCTTTAAAAAATAGATCAATTATTTTTCAGAAAATGACAATTACTTTTAAAAATGATCTTATTTACTAAAAAGGTAAGCAGATTTATAATATACAAAATAATAGACAAGAAAAGCTACTAATTTAATTGCAAATAAAAGTTTGAAACAAATTAATTTTTTTTTTTCATTAAAAAATTAAAACCATAATTTATTTTATATGTTATTTTCATCTACTTTCACATCTGAGAGAATAAATGTCAAAGATGCTTGATTACTTTAAGAACGTGCTCAGAATATAATTTTCCTGCTCAATTTTCATAACAATTGACAAAAATACTCTCACATAAAAAAAATATAAATAAAAAGTTGAGATTTCATTCAGTTACAAAAACTTGCTTCTGAAAAACGGTATGTTTATAATATTTCAAACATAAAATAACGCCAAGAATAATAAAAAGTCACCTTTTTTGTCTATGCTACGCATTTTTAACCAATCACAGAGAAGATGCATTTTGTAAAGAAGCTGCTTCTAGACACTTGTCGAATTTAAAGCTGTGACGTCACAAAAAAACATTGATCCCGCAGATACTTGTTCTTCTGGGTTTGTGCGTTCCACAGTTTTTGAATAATCATTAGGTTATACTTCTAGTAAATAAATTTTTATTTGAAAATTGAACAATTAAATTATCATTCATTATTAGATATCATAAAGGTGTGAAACAGCTAAATATATTTTTGTTATTGTAAATGATTTTGAGAACAGCACGGTCCTCTTCGCGTCAAATTTTAATAGCAGAATTGTGCATTGTGGGAAATAGCCAAGATGGCGGCACCCATCCTAAAGTGGAAGCGGGTAAATAATGCAAATGGACAAGCTCCTAGACCTCGACATGGCCATCGTGCTGTTGCAATTAAGGACCTCATGATTGTATTTGGTGGCGGTAATGAAGGAATTGTTGATGAACTTCATGTTTTTAATACAAGTAAGTTAATAAGTTTGTTTGCCTTCGCCGCTACATTTCTGTATGGATGTCTAGTGAATGCCATGCGAAAAATTGAAAATCCGAGTATATTTGTAGTTGATTAGTCATACGAAACAAATATACGAATCAATAACTTTTAATCGGAATTTATTTTGATTGCCCTTTGTGGAATTTTATACTGAAAATAATGTTAAAACTTAAAAACCGCTAATTGTTATTTCAAGATGGCGGCGCCCGTGAGTACGTCGTGACAAATGATAAACAAAGCTAAATTTATGCTGTTTTTAGTATAATTATATAAATTAATATCTGAATTTTCAATTATTGATGCCGGACCCTAAGTTTTATACCTTTTTTGAATTTTATGTTAAGCAAATAATGAAATAATTTACAATTATACAAGCGTCCGTTGTTGAAATGTCATATATTGCCGCAACTGGGCGCCATACTCTCAAAGCAGAGTTTATTAAATTATCTGTGAAGTTATGGGTTATGTTTTTGTATGAAATTAACAGTTTAAAGCATATAATCAAGTCGTAAATTTTGTTTTCTAATAAATTACATTTTTATTTTTTACAAAAAAAAAAAAAAAATAGGAAATAAATTTTGGTATGTTTTTATGAACCAAAAAAATTACATACTTGATGACAAATTTTTCCTATTAAAAAAAATTTATATTTTGACGAATCCTTTTGAAAACAATGCAAACTTTGATTTTTAAAAATCGTAAAAAAAAAAAAAAAAATTACACAAGTAAAATTTTGAAAATTTTCAAAAGACATTTAAAATTTATGAAATTGACATTTTAAAAATTTTATTGTAAACAAAAACAATTCGGATGTAGTGTGCAGTTATGTTGATACTATATGTGGCATATATTGGTTGTAAAAATATGGCTGCGGTACCCAATTTGTCAAGGTATCAATCAGATCATGGCTAGTGTGTCATGAGTTCGAGCCCAGTACCACTGAAGACCCGCCTTGTAAGGGAGCGATGCACGTTAAATCTGTTGAGAGCTCAAATGTTCCTTTCATTGGCATGGTGTGGTAGTTAGGAGAGGGGGTGCCAGCTCATGTGTCATTCTCATCACTTGACCAAGGTTCTAAATTACGAGGTTCGTCGCCGAAAGCCCTTGTGTATCTGAACAGTGTGACGTTAATATTCACTCACTCACTGGTTATAAAAATATAGAAGCTATAAATGTGCATATTCCTGTTGATATTATGAATAAATAATACTGTTCTGTAATTTGTTACGTTTAAATTCAATGATATAAATCTTTCTTTACAATCTATTAGTATCACTGCAGCAAAATTTGTACATCCTGAATTGCACCAGAATATCAAGGCAACAAAGATTCTTATGTGTTTCAATAGGAAATAAAACCCAATCAAGAGATTTTGGTAAAAAATGGCATGATTTGTGAGGTGCAAATATGGCTATAATACAAACCAATCTTTTTGTGGTTGTTGTGATGAGAAACAAGAAAGATGGTGTAAAACCAGCAGTTCTTAGAACTTTGCAGTCCCCCACCGGGTATGTATTATCCTGACATCGTGGACTCCCAACATTTTGAACACCCATTCCTGATTCCCAATACAGGGCTAAATGATTTAAAGGTTCACTGAAGGCAATTTAGTGATCTTTTCTAAGATGGAACATCTTTAAATTTTTCTTTGAGGCCTTTCAGATTCTGTTAAAAGTGGGAAATCTTAACATTAAGCTTCCACTAGGCACATTTCACGAAGTTCCATCCTTAGGCATGCAGCATCTCTCAGACGCATCACCTTACACTTATGCTTGAAGATAATTTAATCATTTTATTGGTGGGATTTGACATTAAAACATAAAGTTACATCTAAAATTTTGACATAAGCTACAGTGTTTGTTACTGAAATTCTTAATTTTTGTATTATCTGTAGCATTATTACCTATCAAAATAATGGTTTGTTACTGAAGTATTAGATTATAGATCAAGGTACCTATTTACCTGTAGCATCCAAGTATTCAATAGCCATTAAGGATTAAATGATACAAAACACAAAAGCTATTATGTTTTTAAAGAAGGGGGGGGGACAGAAAGGAATGTCGCCTCCAAAAATAAAAATGTAGGTTCGCTTATGGATTTCGTAGAACATTTTAAACCTTCTTTGATAACCATTTCAAGGAACAAAACTAATTACGCTTACAGAAAAAATATATACTTAATACCAGAAACATTTTTTAATAAATTATTTTGGCACAAACTTGACTCTGTTAGGTATATATTTATGTTACACATGTCATGAAATATTTTAAGATACAATCGGATTCAATTTTTTAAAAAAAACTATCACAAAGGTATCGGTTAGATATTGCTGTCACCATTACCTATTTACATTTTGAGATCCTTTGTTGCAGTTCTTCATTAATCATTTTACAATGCTCAAAACACAGAAATTTTTTGTATTTTACATTTAAAAAAATTATCTAGTCTGCTTTTTTTATCTCTTGACAACAGGAACTGTACCTCCTCTTCTAAGTTCTTGGTGTTGTTTCTCTTGGTTCTTCGTCTTGAAAAGGGCCTTTTCAAATCTAACTCATAATAAAGAAAACATGTGAATGTTACTTTCAAGCCATCTTTGTGCAGCATGTATCAATTCCCATCAGAAAAATAATCTTAAAGAAGTTGCAAAATACTTGTTTCATTTTAGTATAAAACTGAAAACTATACTCTGTTACAGAAAAATTAACAAAAAACTGGAAGAATATTAAGAATGTTATTGGGCTCGTTGCATGTATCAGATTCAAGGGCCCCTGCCACCCAAAATGTAATGCCGTCAATCGCATCCTTAGCCCTGATCCCTAGTGCGAGTGATAAAAGACAGATAGGAGGCTAGCCATGTGCATGCAACATCGAAACTTTTTGTAGTGCTCCTAATGAAGGTTTAACTGAGATCTTTGTGCCCCCCCCTAAAAGGTGCTGGAGACCCCCAGGGGTCCGCATGCCACATTTTAGGAACAGCTGGTATAAATTGTTTTTACTAGATAAAAATTTTTACTGCACCAGAGGTTTTGATCAAGCAATGGATAAAAGTAGGCAAGAATTGCTGCTGAGTGCATTACATGGGCTATCAGTATACTGTAGATTTTCATGTGATGAATTGATTCTTGATATCTAGGATTCCATTTAAAGATGCCTTACGTTTTATTTATGTTGGGCCTAGTGGATTTACTTCTTTTATGGGTTTTATCTCTGAAAAGCTGTAGATTAATAATATCACCATTGTTCATGTTAGTTATATCTTGGAAAATTGGTCTCTTTAATTAATAAGGGTTTTATTTTGCTTGGAAGTAATTATAATTCTTTTCAATACGGGTACATTTGTTAACGTCGTTGCAGTCAAATTGCTGACTCCCCTCTCCCCCAAATAAAGCATGTTTTGTAATTTTGATATGGCATTATTCCTTTGGCACAAATTTTGCTGTGGTGGTGCTTATACATAAATATCTTGACATGAAATTAGAAACTTGAGTAAAATTGAATTTTAAAGAGCAATTGAGTTGTAGTTGTACTGAAGAAGTTTGCACATCGAGACAGTAATCTCTAAATTGATTAAATCATTTGACTTTTCAAATCCACTTATTCATTCTCATTATAATCATTTACTTTCCTCAACTATTCTTTTTCACAGATCTCCTGTTATGAGGCTTGTTCATTTCTCTTGCAGTATTTTAAAAAAAAAATCAGCAATCAAATGCATGTTTTTACACACTAATACTTTTGCAGCTCAACTTTGTACTCGCTTGTATTGGAAATCAAACCTTTAACAATACATCATTGTATCAAGTATTTTCCCCGTGTGCTATAAAAATAATTTCAGAAAGGGTTTGAAGTTATAAATTTCAGTTATACTGTTCAGAAAAATAACTGGAGGCCAACTCCTAAAGAAAAGGTAATATAAACTTTAAATAACTATAAAAATCTTAAATCTTTTTCAAAAAGAACAATGAAAATTACATTTAAAAATAATCGTCTTTTGAAAACCATTTCCTGAATTTAAACAATAAGTAACAATCAAGTACAGAACACACATGATCTTAATAAGTTTGTCTTTCATAATACAGTTGACTCTCACTAATTCAAACTTTCGATAATGCGAACCTCTCGCTAATTCGAAGTATATACTCACTCCCTAAAGAACACCTTGATATTTCGAACTAAAACACTACGTTTCGGTACACTCAATATTTCGAAGCAAAATCTGTGCAGTCAGAATACAACACACAATAATTTGAAGTGAACTAATAAAACTCACTACAATTCAAACACTCAGGGTTATGTAGAGTCCTGTAGCAAGCAGGTTGGAGTTGATATGTTTTGTGTTGTATTGGGTGTCTCTGCTTGTCTCTCCTGTAACATAACACCTTTGATGACCAACGAAGTTGACTGATAACTCTAACAGAAGCTAAATTGTGCTAAACAACATACGCAACTTTTTCCTTTAAAATTATGTTGATGTGGACATTTTTCAAGCTCCTTTTATTCTAGAGAAATCTATTGACAAAGCTAGTTTGAATGCCATAAAACCAAAAAAGATAAGATTTTTTCGTCAAAAAAATTATGTACAATATGTATTTTTTAAATAAAAATTATTTTAATACAGGATTTTATTTTTTGTTTAGTATTTGTACTGTATAACATATACTTTTTAAAAATACTTTAAAATAATTTTATACATACATACAATTTTTGTTCTATTACATAGTTCCAAATTTAAATGTGTTAGAAAAAATTCTTTCCGTGTTTTGGGGGAGTTTTTCCCCACCCTCTTGATGATTCAGTTTTTCATTGGTCCCTTCAACTTCGAATTATCGAGAGAGGACTGTATCTGAATTATCAAAGTAAATAGCCTGCCAGAATGAATTGATCTTTGATACAGTTCAAAGAAAAACTCAATATATAAGATAAATATTGACTAGCAATTTATTTGCAACGAATTAGTAACAAATTTGTTTCAGAAGAGATACAATCTCTTATATATCTAAAAGAAACATTTATATTTATAGTACTACAAATAAATTCATTTTTTATTCTAGAAAAATTCCACTTTCTTCTGTCCCTATATCTGTTATTTTGCAGTTGACGTTCAAACAACACGAATAGATGAGTGCCCAAAATTTAGAAACACAGCATGGGCAACATGCTGTATGGCAACAGTTCTTAAACTGTGGTCTGTGGACCTCTGAGGGTCCACAGTGCCTTTCTAGGGGATCTGCAAGGTCTCTCATATTATATTAAGGTTTTCCTCTTTAACAAACTCTGAAAGGCTTGTGGAAAAATTAAAAGATGTGCCCATCCTAGACTAGAGCACTAAGTTGCCTTTAATGAAAAAACTCTACTAGAACATATATTTTGATCACGAATATTAAGTCAGGGAGGGATTGATAAAATCTTCAGGGTTCTTGATGTCAGGCTGATACATAAAAGGGGTTTGCTGCGATCAAAAGTTTAAGAACAGCTGCTCTATGACATGTAGTTTCCCAACCAAACACCTTACCTAAACATGTTTTGTATAACATCAATAGGTACACATAACAATAAACTCCAGACTTAACTTAATGTTTTTAGTGTATATTACTTTTAATTCAAAGTATCAGTCAGTATTGTAGTTCAGCTAACATTCGTCAAATGCTGCCTTGGACAGTAGCTATTGTTGCTTTTGTCAAAAGCCTTCCTTGCTCCTGTTTAAATTAAGTTTTGGTAACTTAATATTAACTAGTGATTTGTGAACCTGTTCTTAGCATATGTCTTGGCCAGTAATTAAGGTCTAATGCCTCCGGGGGGGGGGGGGGTTCAAACTTGTATGTTAAGTCATTCAGACTTAACACATTTAAAAGGTTAGTAGACAAAAAAAAAAAAAATCAAGGAATTCATTGCCATTAAATTTTAAAAACTCATGATATCTCTCTTTCATAATATATTTCATCAGATATCAGTTCCTGATTTGTAGGTATGTTTGTACATCATGTTTTGTTTGATAAAATTTAAAATTTAATGCATTGTTTTAAAAGCTTTCTTGAAGTATCGATTATGCTTTACTTTATGCTTTGTGATTTTCAAAAATTGGCTTGGTATGCGTTTTGTTTTAAAGAACAATTTCTGCATGATATTTTGAAAATTAAATTTATTTATTTTAACTGAATTTGCTACTTTTGATTGATATTCAGTGGTGAAAGGGAAAAAAAAGAGAACATTATATATAAAAGAACCATTCTTACTTGTAAACCAACAATGTTCATGTGTTAAGAATTCAAAAGTTCTGAAAAATGAAAAAAATATTTATCTACGAACAACTGCTTGAAATTTGTAATAAAAATAATATTAACTTCTTGCTGAGGTTTCATCTCCCTGATCAAATGCATTTAATTCTGTTTTTACGTGATAAATGCATTACCAAAGAAAACATGCAAAAAAGTATATTGCGTCTATGGAAATTTAAAATATTGGTTCCAGTCTTTTGAAATCAGCAAAGCATAATATAACAAACCATATATGTTAGGATCATGGGGAATTTTACTTTATTAAGATTATGCTTGCATCAAAGTAAACTAGCATTTTTGAAAAGAAAGGGAAAAAACATGTCACTAATTCGCAAACACAAAAATTAGGCAAAAAAGTATGAGTTAGACATGAAAATATTTTATTCATTGTCAGTTTCTAACAATAATTGCATACATTTATGTAAGACTAATGATACTGCTATCACACTAGATGTCTTGATTATTGTCTTCATGTTCCATTGAATGAAATTCTTTCTCTTAGATAGCTGTTGAACATAATTAGAACTTGCTTCTTTGGTGTTGATGTTTAGTGTATTAAAAAACAAAATTCAGTGTACCTACATGTTATATACCATTGACCAATATCATCTAATCAAAAGATGTCAAAGGCTGCAATATGCAGCCTATAATGGAAAACCATTCTCAAGCAGTTTTTAACACAAAATAAAAATGGTCAAACAGTATAATATGTAAGTGCCAAATTCTTTAATTGTTTTAGCTAGACCATTGTATAAATCTCAGTTTGAGGACATTAAGGACTTCAGATCTCATTGAAACTTCATATTTCATTTATCAAAATGATCATATTTAACATTGATTAACCATTTTACTAGCCAGTTATGAACCTTATTTAATCAAATTTCCATTTAAAACATTATCACTGTGTTCTTTGGAATTACGAGTCTCAAAGACAACTTTTATTATCTCCTCTTTGCTTCAGGGTTTTATGGAATAATAATTTGTCAATGGGGGGGGGGGACTTAAGATAGATCATCGAATCCTTCTCTGCTAATTGTATGTGCCAGTGTTATGATATTGGATAATTCAGTCATATTAGGAAGGATGTGACAATTGTTTTAAAAAACATTCTGGCTATTCATTCATCTTTACAACATGCATTCAAAGTTGTTGGTGGGTTAGCTATCATTATTTCAATTTGATTAAGGCAATCCTTAATTGAAAATTTCTTGTACACATCAAAGACTGTTAATGCTTTGTCATTCAGATTGTCCAAAACATATTGAAGTGTTTGCAAAATTTTCTTAGAATTTCCGTTGATGCTAATAAATCAAAATGGGAACTTTTTTTCCAATTCATGTTAAATAAAAATCATATAAAAGAACTCTGTAAAAACAAAATTATGTGCATTAATAAGAACAAGTGCATTTTTTAATTCTCTCAAACTTTTTATCTTTATTGAATCACTTTTTTTCACATGACCCATTAAATATTTGGTAATTTAACTGTGCTTATATAACTGACTTAGTTATTTTATTTACTAAATCATTTTTCCTTGGAGTTTAATTGACAGTTTACTTAAGATTATACAAAAAATATTATTTTTCTTCCATCTGAATTGTTATATTTTTGTATTCACTTATGCAAAGAACCGATTTACTCCTGCTAGTAAATATATACTAGCTGTGTACATTTGCGATGCTGCATGAACATTTTCAAGTATATAATCCCCTCCTCTTTTTTTTTTTTTTAATTCCATTTTTTCTCAGATGGGTTCCTTTCTCCTCCGTTTTATTTTTAGACCATAGGTGGAGAGCCTTGATGAAGTTTTAAAAAAGTGAATACATAATTTGAAGGGGGGAGGCTTAGTTTTTAAGTTAAAGCTTCCAAATTCTACACATTGATAACAAAAGTAATTTTTAAATAAAAAATTGAATGAATAAAACCTCAGTGCAAGAAAACTATTTAGGTGTAAAGCCCTCTGCCATTTTTAAATAAATTTTTCTATCTTTGGTCTAAACACTGATAAGGTTTGACACTCACTAAAAAAAACTTTGTGAATCAAATTTTTTTGCCGGGTCTGAGAGGGAAAAGCTTGCACTTTTTAGCGCGTTATTCATGTAGTGTAAAAAAAAACGCTATTAGGACGCAAATTTCGTCTTCGTTCCATATTTTGTCATACCTTTTTCTCAGCCAATAAGCAACCGATTGACCTTGGGTTTTCAGCATTTGGTCGCATTTGTGCCCTAGATGAGCCAAATCATATTTAAATTTAATAATTTTTAAATTTTTTTTAAAAGTATAGTACTACTTTCTGTTAGTAAAAAGTTCATTAGTTGCATTATTGTAAAATACAACATGTGAAAAACGCGCTAAAATTACTGGGCCATGCCAATGATTGATATCTTGTTCAGGATGTAAGCTCGATTACAATGATAAAGATACAGATCAGTTGGAACATTCTGTCTGTGAAAACACATGAAAATTGACTCATTTTAGGGGGAAAATGCAAAATATTATAATTTTGTTTAAAAAAACATATATATACCATCTCCTGGCTTAATTTCTAGTCTGTCTGGTTCTGTAATTATTTTTTGATTTTACTATGGAAAGAACAATAGCAGTTTAAAAACGACAAAAATGTTGCTTTAAGAAATCTTTTCCTTTGCTGTGCATCAGAGTTTCTCTGAACAGTAGATGACATTACAGGGTTGGGCCAATAAATCTTTTTTTATATCATTTTAACTGATTGTAATTACAAAAATTAAATAGTCAAAATGGATTCCTTGGATTATTTCCCATTGTTTGGTACCTTTCTGCGGTTTGTACCCAGATGTTTCTGGGGTCAGCAATTTGTGAAAAAGTAGCCTCTCATATATACATTTGCTTACTCCCAAATTTTAATACTGAAGATTAATGGTAAAGTTTGAAGATTTCTTAATGTTTTTTAAAACAATTTGCTCTGTAAATTTGATTATGTATGCAGAAATATGAATTTTAAATTCTGGTCTTAACAATAAATATTTATTTCTGATGTGCACGACCCATGCATATATTCAAGGTAATGGTTTTAATATGTTTGGACATTTAAATTTTTATAGTGTCTGATATTGTATTCCCATCCTGCCTATGATAAATAATAAGTAAAATGTAATATTTAAGTAAAAACACACTGAAAATAACTTTTATGTAAGTTCCAGCAATATGTATTATGTAGTTTTATATAGCATTAAAGAATTTTATTAATATTTTTACAAAGATGTTTTATGGGAGATTTATTCTATTTGCAGCAAGCAATCAGTGGTTTGTACCATCTGTCAAAGGGGATATACCACCAGGTTGTGCTGCGTATGGATTTGTTTGTGACGGTACACGGTTACTTGTATTTGGTGGCATGGTTGAATATGGAAAGTATTCCAATGAACTATATGAGCTTGCTGCCAGCAAATGGGAATGGAAGAGACTTAAACCTCGTTCTCCCAAAAATCAGCCACCTCCATGTCCTCGATTGGGCCACAGTTTTACTCTTATTGGAAACAAAGTTTACTTATTTGGTGGCCTTGCTAATGATAGTGATGATCCCAAGAACAACATTCCTAGGTAAATTTTTTCATTTGTAACATTAAAATTGTAGTATTTTTAATATATATTTAATTTTAAACCCAAGAACTAATAATGAATTATAAATGTCTTTATTTAGGTATTTGAATGATTTATATACATTAGAATTGCGTGCTACTTCAATGATGTGGGACATACCACATTATAATGGTCAACCACCACCTCCTAGAGAGTCTCATACAGCAGTTGCCTACACTGGCAAAAATGAAAAACATGCTCGTCTAATTGTATATGGTGGTATGAGTGGTTGTAGACTTGGAGATTTGTGGCAATTAGATATAGGTATGTTAGATTAAGCTTTTTAATCTGGAATTTTTCTTAAATGCATATAATTTGCTATTTCGCATTAACATTTTTTAAAACATATTAATGATTTGAATCAAATTAATATTTACAGTATTTATATATTTATGAACCATAATGAATATCTTAACTTTTATACATAATATTATGAATAATTAAATATGCAAAAAAAAAAAACCTAATCTGAGAAAAAAATAAGTTTTATTAATGATTAGGATTGAATAGTAGAAGCTAAAAATATGAAGTAAAATTTACAATTGAATTATCTTATGCTCTACATATTAGAATTCCTTCACCCCCCCCCCCCACACACACATTCTATATCTATACTCAAAATTCATACTTATTTTTTTTTTTTGCAAATTCAAAAGAAAAATTGGAGGAATGTAGGTTGAAAGCAAATAAAGAAGGTTTTCACATTTTCTGAGATACAGGTTTTGCAAGTGTTGTCATTCTTGACTGGGCATTTTCCGTAAACCATTTTCTTGCATGTTGTGCAGTTCTGGAAGGTCGTGTTGCTTTAGCAAAATTTCTTCTCTTTGGGGGTTGATTCTGTTTGTAGTGATTGGTTCACAAAAGGCTTCATATTCATTTATTTTTGATGGATATATAATTTTAATGTAATTCCTCTGCAAGTAGCTGAATGAATACTTTCTTGTTTCTTTGCTTCTCCTGTTTCTAATACCACCTGTCTGACAGTGTCAGATCTAGGCCCACTCAATTCATTGCCGCAAAGTTCTAGAAATTGTATAACTGTCGTTAGCCATAACCTTGAGCACTACAGGGGATAGCACAATTTGGCTTGATTCCACCTCAGTTTGAGGGAGTACACCCAGGAGGTGGTCGTGGGGGGGGCTGCCTCTCTTCCCCTTCCACTAATGTCACGAGAGGACTTGCAGCTCGACAGCTATTTAAAGTACCCCCATACCACAAAGGCACAAAACATTGTAAATGCTTTGTCTGAGATTCAAACCTAAGCCCAATGGCACAGCAGTCGGCATATCTAACCACTACTGGATGAGTCGCTTGTTTTTCCTGTAACACCATAAATTTTCCACACGTTCTATTATCTTGTGAATATCTTTGCAAAATATTTTCTTGTTGTCCGTGCAGCATCTCATTTAGTTTGATTATAAAATCTAATAGTGGGTAGTGAATGAAATGGGCTCAAATTTGTAACACTTTTCTTCCTTCTCTTGGTATACTGTAATAGAACTTGATTTTGAATTTTTATTTCATGGTTCTCATATTTATTTCTCTCCTTCCCTGACTTGCAGTCCTTGTCAATAGTCCCTCCCCCCCCCCCTCTTTTTAAGTTATTTCACCAATTGCAATAAAATGAAAAAAAAAAATATCAGTAAATTTATTCCTCTGTTTAGAAATAGCTCATCAATTGGATCGCTACACTTTCATTTGAACTTCTTTTTTTTTTTTACCTAAATGAAAGAAAGCATTCGGCAAGTACTTCAGTCTAAGATCTGTAGCTGCACTGCTACTTGTAACAAGCTTTTAAAATGCATGTATATTTACATATACTTGAATTTTAAAATCTTGATTTAAAAATTTAAGTGTACAAAGTTTTTATCAACAAGTATTTAATAAGAAATAAGATTAGTTTTTTTTTAAGTTCTTGTTGAAGAAAGAAGTATTTATTGATTGATTTTATTCTTGTGATTTTCCCTCCTTAAATGCAGAAACAATGACTTGGTCCAAACCAGTTGTTCAAGGTCTATCGCCTTTGCCAAGAAGTTTACATTCTGCCACATTAATTGGACATCGCATGTTGGTTTTTGGTGGATGGGTTCCATTAGTAATGGATGACAATAAAGCTGTTACTCATGAAAAAGAATGGAAATGTACAAATACATTAGCTTCACTTAATCTAGGTATGGATAATTTTATTCCAATTTAATTTTAGTCATATTTAATAACGAGATAGTTTTATTCGCATATTTTTTTCTATGTTTAATCTTGATAATAGCTTTCTTATTGTAAATATGAAAATATGTATTAAATATGAAATATTTTCAAACATTATGAAACTAAAGATGTATTCTGCTTATTACCTAAAGATTTCATTATAGAGATATTTTTTAATCAATGATAAGGAATAGATCTTGTAGGAATAATTTTAGATGTAAAGCAAATTAATTTTTTACTAGATTTTGTGTCATGCTCGAACTAATTTAAATGCTCTTCTGAAATTGTCATCAGATAATTTTAACTGTTTGAGTCCCAGGGGGTATTGAAAAAACTGTCAAAGAATCCTAAACAGCGGAATTACGCTTTTTCAGAATGAGTACAAAAAGATCCAAGCAGTGTAATAACGCTTGTTTTATTTTATGTTGAAATACCAAGTGGCGCGACAGCGCTTTTTTCATTTTGCACCGATGAATCCCAATGGAAGCTAAAGTATTGTTTTACCTATTGTAAAATTTACTATTTACATTTGAAAGATCTGTGTAATGTACTTGCTTCTGTAAATCTGAGTGCACAGCTTCAACAATTGGTAACGCACCATCAGTTGTCCATAATGTTCAAAATGTACTGAGTTTTCTCGGCATGAAATCTCAACAGCGTGATTATGCTGCTTGGGGCCTAAACAGTTGAGTAGAGGCATATTTAATTAATGAAAAAGTAAGGTGTTTTTTTTTAAAGAAATTTTAGCTCTAAAATTCTTTTTGTGTTATTATCTATATTGATTCAGAAAAAATCAATTTCTTTTTTTAAAAAAATAGAGACAATGACATGGGAGCCCCTTGCAATGGATGGATTCGAAGATGCTGTTCCCCGGGCCCGTGCTGGACATTGTTCTGTTGCAATCAACAATCGATTGTACATTTGGAGTGGCAGGGATGGTTACAGGAAAGCATGGAATAACCAGGTGGTGTATATCTGTTGTAATTTATTGCTTTGTACTATTCAAGAATGATTAATTTCTTTTCTTTTAAATATCAAATGAATTAGTTGCATTAAAGGATTTATTTTTGTCAATGGGTTATATTAATTTCTGGTGCAAATTTAGTTTCTTTCAGTTATATGTATATGAAAATAATCTACAGTGTGGTTTAGAATTTTCACTATAGATGTTTTTTCAAAAAGAATATATTTGAATTACTTAAGATTTAGGCAAATTTACTAAAGCCTCTGAAGTTTTTATGTTAATGACATAACTGTTCAAATTTTAAGTTTGGAAAGTTTTAATTAAGCAAGGTTTTATAAAGCATTGTTTAACATTAATGTGAACACTCTTTGATAGTTTTATTAATATTTTCTGTTTTAGTCAAGTTTATTTTAGTGAAATAATTTGTCTTTTTCATTTTGGTATTGAATTAAAAGTTTGTTAGAGCAATATTTGTATACTATAATCTCTTATAATTATATCAATAAGGATTATGCTGTTGGTGTTTTAGGAATAATTTTATTTATTTAAACAAATGAGAGGAGCATTTTAATGTAACCTTTTTTTATATACTTGCTGATGATTTGAAGGGTACTTCATTCATGTATCATAAATATGTTTAACTTTTATTATTTGATCTAAGTATATATATGGTTAATTGTGTATATATGTACAATTTAATCATTTATTAAATGTCATTCTTATATTATTTTTAATCTTACTAGTTTTAAAATTCTGTTGATAGTTGCTTATTTATATACTGCTAATATTCTGTATTCTTATTTCATAGTTTTAAATTAAAAATTTTAAATATAAGTTCATTCACTTTCTTTTTGTCTGATAAAAGTCATCTATAATATATTTTTAAAGCAAAAATAAGTTAAATAAATTAATGTTTTATGATTAAATCTTTATTCCTATATAAAGAAAATTGCAACATGATCTTTACACAGATTGAATGTCATTGTCAAAAATGACACAATGCATTCTATTTTCTATTATGTTTTTCCACCAGAATGTGTAAAGAAATCCAATCATATTACAAAAATAAAAGTGTATGCTGCAGTGCCCTAATTTAAAATTGAGACATAAATTTATACATGTTATATGAAATTTTATCCAATCGCATTTGAAATTGTAAGGTATGAAAGAAAATTGACAATAAACTAATTTAATTTTGATACCTATTAAGTAATTGCTGAATGAAAACTGACAATTTTTTATCTTTTGAAGTAGAAATTATGTAGAGTGGAAAAAATATAAATAAGATTTAATTACTGTAAATTCTGGAAAAATGCGCACTTATACTTTCAAGTAGCAATTTTTAGTTTTTAGGTGCATTTGCCCCCATTTGTACAAAGGTTACAGTGCTCTTATATTTTGAAGTAATTTATTTGAGGTATTATTCCATGAATTATCAAAATAGTATTCTTCTAGAACTACAACCCTTTTAGTTCATAACAAATATCATTTCTTTTTAAAATATGTAGAAGTCTAATTCTTTTCTAAGCTCTTTTTATTTTATTTTTAAAGCTATCATTTTTATACCTGATGTACAACATGCACTTGTAAATGTTGATCTTATTTTTTGTGCTAAAGGTGCACATTATACACTGGATTATACAATAATTTTTTTGTGAAACATTTTAAAATCATTTGCATACTTCTGTGTTTAAAAACAATATAATAAATCTATTTTTATTTTTACATCTTACCAGTTTTTATAGAATAAAATAAAATTAGCTTTCAGACAACATCACCCATTCTACCCTGCATAAAATAAACATTGTATAATTATTTGCTTTTGCATTTATGTACATGGCTATGTTTATTTAAGGTTTGTTGTAAAGATCTTTGGTTTTTGGAAACTGATAAACCTGCTGCTCCAACAAGGGTACAACTTGTACGTGCATCTACCAATTCCCTAGAAGTGCATTGGGGTATTGTTCCTACAGGTGGTTATAGAAATTTGTCATTCTCTTGCTTTTAAATATAACTGTTAACTAAATGAGCATTGATAATTGCTTTGATTACTTTAAAGTATTCATGATAATTTTGGGTGAAATTCTAATTTATTACTAAATTACTATCACAAAAGATATATTACATCCTAATACTGTGTTACATTTATAAAGTTTCAAATGATTGTATTAAATGTTAATGGTTATAGTGTATTACATTTTTAAACCATTTTATAACATAGATATACAATTTATTAAATAAAAGACTTTATACAGTAAATTTTCAAAATATATTTTCATAAATGTTATTGGATTTTTCAAACTTAAATTTATTGAAATTTTAAATTTTGATATTTTTACTATGCAAATGTAAAATAAACATCTTTTCCTATTTCTTCCCATGTGTAATATATGTATATGTATATTTTAGCTGATTCGTATTTACTTCAATTGCAAAAATATGATATGCCTCCAAACTCGCCACAAGTATCTGGAAGTGAGAAGTTGCCTCAATACCCTGTCTCTCCAGCTTCAACCCCTCATACTCCAGTCACTCCACAAAGTGTGCCAGAAACTCTTTCAACAAAAAGTTTAATTTCACCACCTCCTGCAGTTTCACCTGCAGCAGCTGTGCCATCTACAGGTAAATGCTGCACTGCTTTTGCTGATTTGTAAAGGACATATATATATATATGCAATATATTTACGATAGGAAAATTTTCATTTTAATTAGTAGTGATGAAGTATTCGTGGCCAAAAAATTAAAAAGAGGCTTGTTCGTGATCACATTGTTTATTTGAGTATGCTTCTCGTACTCAGCCAAAAATACAAGAGAGGGATTTTCAATTAGCAAGTGTTTATATATAGGGAAGAACCGGGAAAAATACATTGTAAAAAATACAGTCACATGTCTAGGTGAAGGAAATAACTAGTTATTTATAGAAATTACATCATTGTTTAGGGAATATTAATCCCTATTACTAAAAGCTCATGAAAACAATTAAAGATCCTATATTTCTTGGAATCCTTAATAAATTTATCAAATTTCAAGGTTTAAAGAATCAGTAATAAACCAACATGTTTTTAATGCTTGAGAAAGAGATGCGTTTCGAAATAGAGTATTAGGATTTATGAATTAGATGTTGTGAATAAAAGATATTCGAATTATGAGTTGATATTAATTTAAGTTATTACAATTTCCCCCCTCCGCAAGACATGTGTGTGCGCCAGGGCCCTTGGAACACACCTGTATCCTACAGAGATAGTAAATTTAAAATTAAATTCATACATAAATTTGGAAAATTTCCCTTCACCTAAGCATTAACAGGAAAATATTCGCAAGTATGTAAAAATACAGTTTCAAGATGTGCAAAAATATTGAAACTATCCACCACCTTATTAACTTTTTGAATACGAATTCACAAAAATAAATTTCTAAAATACAGGAAATAATGTCTTAAAAATATATCTTAAATTGTATTCAAGAGCACTGAGGGTGAAAACAGGCTGAAAAGAAAACAAATTAAGAGATTGACCTACTCCTTGCACAATCATTAAGACAAGTTTTACTTATTGTGTATATAGCTTCACAATAACTCCAAAAACAAATTTCCGAAGACTGGAAATTGCAAGCCAACCAAAGAGAATTTTTTATTTTACTATTTATAACTTATTTTTATTTATAGTGTATTTATATCTGTCAAAAGGTACAAGTTTGGAAGCAATAGTGTTTTGGCAGTCAAAGGTGTACTTCCTTTGAGGTACTCACTATGCACAATCCCTTCTTATATATTATTTCTATCAATATTTATTTTCATCCATATTTGTATATTCTCCTCTGTATCTCATTTCTTCTAAATGTAAACATTTGCTTATCTACTTTTATTTATTTACTACTATTTTCTCAGCCTAAGTCCTCTCAAAACTAGAATCATTTTATTCATATTGAAAGCTGACCATTTTTATATCAAATCAATAGCATGATTCTAATAAAGTAAATCTTATCATAACTAAAAATTCTTAAAACCACATTAAATATATCAAATAGTATCAACAAAAAATATCAAAACTCTGGTACTCTACTTCAGTTTTCATTTTAAAAACGCTTGAAGAAAAAAAACAATTCCAATATTAAGCATCAAACTTCAAGAACATTAATTATGGAGTATGCATTTTCTCTTGAATACAAAATATAGCATTATTTTTGAGTATATTAAGTCCAAAACTTCAAAAGTAAACTGAGATATCTGGAAATGTATTTTAAAATGGTAATTTTATAATAACATTCACAATAATACGTGGAGTTGACTACCCAATCAATAAATTTAAGCATAATCCAGAAATAAAATAACTTGTTTCACATACATTGAAAAACATTAGAATAAACCAAAAGAACAGAACAATGGTGGTAGGGACCAAAGAATCGTAATAAAAAGAATAAACAGCGGGGGTAAGACCCATATAATTGAAAAGAAACACTGGGGTAGAACCAGACATATAAGAAAAATTGCTGGGGTAAAACCAGGCTTTAAATTTAAAAAATCATATTGGTACCACTACCCCATACTACACCATTTCATATGGAAAACTTTAAAACATATATTTCTTCAAAATATCTAAACCATAAATTTTATCAATATCAGAATCTGGATCATAGTGGATTGGTAGAGATAGCCTTTTAAAATTTAGATTTGTTTGCAAATTATCATCAGGCATATCAATTATAAAATCTTTCATGATCATCTTAATAAGGTGAACGTCAATAAGGTTGTTCATTTTTATATATAAGATTTAAATAACACTTGTGTAATTTAAATATTAACATTTCTTAAAACTCTTAACACCATAAAAAATACCAAAATTTTAGTACCAATGTCAATTTCCATATTTAGCTAACAATTATAAAAACACTACTTAATTATCAAAATTCTCATATTAAACATCAAAATCAAGTTTCAAAAATAATCATTATGAACAATGCAATTTTTAAAACCAAAACAAATCATAGTGAAAATATAAAAAAATTTCAAATGTGTGGTACCAAACAAAAAATGCAATTTAAAATTTTGTCTTGAGCCGTCACCAGTCCCTGAATGACCCGCACTCATCAGCAACTACCATTGCGTAAGAAAAATAATTTTAAATCACTGAAAATGGTGCAAAAATTATGCATATGCCAACTTTCATTGAACTCTTAGATTTTAAAGCATATTTTCATTGATTGGGTTTCTCCTGTATTTTCGTGTATCATTGTGGATGGAAACTGCTTTGAAGAGGAATTCTCCAATATTTTCCCGGAACCTTCCATGGTAGTGTAGTACGGCCGATGGTCTGCTCTTTCTACTAGAACAACTCTTCAAGACTTTACATTGACATTTTGTTTTCACGGTAGGAAATCCTACCGACTTTACTGCAATATATTTACAGTAGGAAAATTTTCATTTTAATTAGTAGTGATGAAGTAGTCGTGGCCAAAAAATTAAAAAGAGGCTTGTTCGTGATCACATTGTTTATTTGAGTATGCTTCTCATACTCAGCCAAAAATACAAGAGATTGATTATTCAATTAGCAAGTATTTATATATATAGGGAAGAACCGGGAAAAATACATTGTAAAAAATACAGTCTCGTGTCTAGGTGAAGGAAATAACTAGTTATTTATAGAAATTACATCATTGTTTAGGGAATATTAATCCCTATTACTAAAAGCTCATGAAAACCATTAAGGATCCTATATTTCTTGGAATTGCTAATAAATCTATCAAATTTCAAGGTCTAAAGAATCAGTAATAAACCAACATGTTTTTAATGCTTGAGAAAGAGATGCATTTTGAAATAGAGTATTAGGATTTATGAATTAGATGTTATGAATAAAGGATATTCGAATTATGAGTTGATATTAATTTAAGTTATTACATATATATATGACAGACCCCAGGCCTGCTGGTTAAATGAGGAGGCCATCATCTCTAAAAAAACACTTCTTTATTCTGCTGCAATCATCTAAAATCCAACATGGGCGGCCCTTTGGCGTGCAACCGAGTAGAATAATAGACAGTAATTCGACGAGGAGTCACCAGTTAAGCCTTTTCCAGTATGCGTTCTTCATCAGAGCTCGCTCCATCTTTAAATAGGCTTATTTACCCACAAATCCTTATGCGATGGTAAAGAGTTTGCTCTATTTTTATTTATTACTCAATTTTGAAGCTAATCTTTTCAAACCTGACAATCCCCCCCCCCTCCGCTGAAGCCTGGCACAGCCAGGTTGGCCAATCCTGACTGGCGTCACAAAATATGACATGGATATTGTGAGTTGTATAATTTAAGTATAGGTTTTGAGATTAAACAATTCTTTAACTTTTGATAAGCTTCTTGACATTCATGTGACCAATTCCAAACTGCATCTTTTTTAAGTAATTTATTTAATGGTTACTCTAAGTTTTGCATAATCTTTAATAAAGTTTTGATAAACATTGATAGAACCAAGAAATCTTTGGAGTTCTTTTACATCTTTTGGTGGTGCTAATTTTCTTATTGTTTCAATATTTGGATTACTTGGGGAATAATGACTTTGTGTTATTTCATATCCTAAAAAATTTTTTTCCTGTGCAAACTGACATTTTGATTTTTCTAAGTTTAATGTTTTCTTTTTTTACAAATTTGAAATATTTTATCTAAATGAGTTAAATGCTCTTCCCAAGATTGTGAGAAAATTATAATATTGTCAAAATAGTTTAAAGCAAAAGTTAACTGATATTTTTGTAAAATTTGTCTTATAGTTAGTTCTTTGGAAAACAGCTGGGGAATTTTTCCAGCCAAATGGAAGTCTTAACCATTCATAGAGTCCAAAATTAGTTGTGAAAGCCAGTTTTATTTTCTGCATCTTTTTCATGAACTTTTATGTGCCAATATCCACTTGTTAAATCGAAAGTAGAGAAAAATTTAGCATGAGTTAAATTATCAATTACAAAATCTATCAGAGGTACAGGGGTGGAATCTTTTCGTGTTATATCATTCAATTTTCTATAATCAATACATAATCTTGATTTTTTTCCCTTCATCCTTTTTGTATGCTAAAGTTACAGGGGCAGCATATGGACTATGGGAGGGTCTAATAAAACCTGCTTTTAACAATTCTTCTATCTGTGTTTTGTATTTCTTTAGATTCTTGTTGACTATTTCTATAGGGGCGTTAACTTATAGGAAGGTCTGAGATTAAATAAATTCTTTGTGACTCCAAATTGATACAACCTACATCATATTTATTTTGTGAAAATATGTTTTGAAATTTTTCAAGAAGTTGGGTTAAATCTTCCCATTGCTCACTAGTTTGTTTTGGTACTGTGCCCTCAACAACCATGGCTGGGTTAAACAATATTTTCAGATCAGCTTCAGGGCTGTCTGGTATTTGATCTAAACTGTTATTACCCTTAACATTACTATTATTTTCATGATTAGCATTGGAATAGTTCATAAGTTTATCATTTTTAAGAGTTTTACAATATGTCCCATGATATGTTCTCAATTCACTGACACACTTATTATTTGAAATTTTAACATTACTTAAATTTTTATCAAATTGAAAAACACACATTTTACGAATACTAATATCAAGTTTAAATAAATGTAAATATTCAAGTCCTAAAATAATATAAGGCAATTCAGTATCAATTACAAACAAATCTATTTGCTTAGATATACTTCCGATATTCATATAAACTGTAATTATACCTTTGGGATGAATAGTCCCACAAGTTTGATTTATTTTTACATCACTATTTTTTAAATTCTTAAAATTTTTAAGTTGTTTAGATAAATTTATTGGAATTAATGACACATTGCTTCCTGTGTCAACTAGAGTAAAAAAGTGCTTGGAACATACCATTGATTTGACGAGTAGTTGTGATCTATGCACATTTTCACTATTTCTGGGCGGGCGAAAATTATGTTGATTCTGTTGTACAACCTGCCTAGGTTGACTGTTGAACTGCTGAATTTCATTGAAATGCACCATATGAGATTGATGTGGCTGTCCACATCCTCTTGATTGGAATTGTAGTGGAGCAGTTCCTGTGTTTACACTGCCGTATGCTTGATTATTCCATCTTCTTGAACTTCCGTTTTCTACCGCATTTCGATTTGAATTGTCCGGTGTTACTGCGATTAATTGCCGCATTGTCGGAATCCATTGGCAGGGTGTAGAAATCTTTTGAATAATTAAAAATTTCTGGAATTCAATAGGACTAGATAATGTCATATGTTCCACGATGGAACTGTCATCATAATTAAGTTTTTTACCTAGTGCAAGTTTTTCGATAAAAAGTGAAATCAAGTTTTGTTGTCTTTTAATTTTAGGTTGTGGAATTTTTGAATTTCCTCTTGTCTGGTCACATTGAATACCGTAATTAACAATTCTTTATTTTCTTGATAAGTATGATTAAATAGTTTATTATCATACCAAAATTTGAGGTAATTTCCTGCGAGATATTTAGGAAGGTTTTTCTTCTTCCATTGTTCGTCTTTTTGATATTCCACACAGTGTTGATCAAAACAGTCCAGAAAACTTAAAAGAACTAAACTTATTAGTATGAAATTCAGGTAAAAAAAATTGTTTTGAAGTGTCCGCTGGTGACTCCTGCCGGAAAGAATCTTCTTCCATTCTTGTATCGTTTTCAATTCAGTTGCTAGTTCGAAAAAATAAATTCCTAAAGTTCATTTTCTTGGTTTCGTGGCATATGTTGAGGTTCCTCGTGGTGTCCTGTCGGCTCTTGGCAGACCCCAGGCCTGCTGGTTAAATGAGGAGGGCATCATCTCTAAAAAATACTTCTTTATTCTGCTGCAATCATCTAAAATCCAACATGGCGGCTCTTTGGCGCGCAACTGAGTAGAATAATAGACAGTAATTCGACGAGGAGTCGCCAGCTAAGCCTTTTCCAGTATGCGTTCTTCTTCGTCAGCGCTCGCTCCACCTTTAAATAGGCTTATTTACCCACAAATCCTTACGCAATGGTAAAGAGTTTGCTCTATTTTTATTTATTACTCACTTAATTTTGAAGCTAATCTTTTCAAACCTGACATGTATGTATATATAAATATATAAATAACATTGTGCATAGTTGAAGGTGTTAAGAATGTTTTGTTCAATGTCTTATTTTGCTTTTTGTGGTAGCTTTTCAAATGAATTTGATATCATAAATGATATTTGTCCATTTTGCTTATAAATATACCCCTAGAGACAGCTATGTTATTGACTAATTTCAAAAATGTATGTATAATAAAGGAACTTTCATACGTTTAATTTTATTTTACGGTCATGATTTTTATATTATTATATAAATGTATTATTACATTTTCCCCTTTTAACACAAAAATGTGCCTTAAATAAAATTTGTCAAATAATTTATAGTAATCATGAACACTCATTTCACAGTCTGTTGATGTATTTATGTAATGTGCTTTTCAATGTTTGTCATTAGGGTTTTCAAGTGTAATCACATGATTGTCACTGATTAAGTATGTGTAATATGAAGCAATAAAAAAAGCATTACTGCATAAAAATAAAATTAGTTTAATAGACTTTTAAAATTTGTGTTGTTTTTTATCCATACTTGTTTATTAGTAACTGTTTCATGTTTTCTGAAAGTGATATATTTTGTTGTTATATAACTTTTTACCTTTAAAATTGTTTTGTATAGTATTAGAATTGATTATCTATTTTGCGTATTTTAGAAACAAGTATATTTTTAGATGGTTAATTGCAAAAATCTATAGATAATAAAGGATTGTGCATTCATTTATTTTCATTTTGTGTTTATATTTTAAAAATATGCAAATTACAAGATTTCTTTGTCATTTTAGCCCAAACACAAACTCTTGTTCGTTTATCAATGAATCCTGTCAATACTGCTGCATCAGCTGGAAAAGGTAAAATCATTAATCTTTCCTTCTCAATTAATAACTGACATTTGTTAGTTTTTGTATGTTTGAAAAATTTTTTTCCTAAAATATCAGTGTAATAATTCAGTTTTGAAAATTACTTTAATATTTCAGCTGGTACTGTTACTGTTGTTCATTCAAGAAATCAAACAAGTGTGCCTACACCACAAATAAGAGTAGTTTCTCACGCACCAGGGGGGACTCATGTTGTTCGTCCTTTGTCAACAAATGTGGTATGTGTTATTCTTTTTATGAACTTTCAAATATCTCTTTAAAAGATTTCAAATGTTGTTACCTTATGTAATTAATTGGTTATTCTTGTTAAGCCTTTGTAAAATTTTCTTTAATTTGTGGCTATAGTTTACCATTAATGTGAATTATTTCTGTTATATATTTACATTTTTCCTGGTAGTTTTTGTCATATTTAAATTATGTGTTTAATATTGCAGAATTTGCATTGTTAAATGTTTAATCTGTGACTCCCAAACTGTAAAATATGTTCCTATTTTTGAAGTATGTTATATAAGCATTTTTTTGAAAAAAAATGACTAGCATATCTATTTGAATATCCATTTTTGAAAATTATTCATGAAATAAATAAGTGAATAATTGTAAATGTGGTAGTAAATGACTTAGAAGTATCATATATATAATTACATTTCAGTATTATTAACTAGCTGTACCCTGCCACACGTTGCTGTGGCTCAGTCTGGTTGAAGAGAAATCACATGTTTTCAGTATGCTTAAATATTTGCATTGGAGGCATGATTTTTTATTTTGAAAAAATGTATAAATATATATACACAAAACTTTCCTTGACTAATATAGTTTGTAATTTATATCAGTTAAGGAAGTTATTACGGCTTATTTTTGTCCTTATGTAATGAACCTAAATTTATTTACATTGTCTTTTCATAATGGAGACCTCAAGTTCGAAGATAAATTTTAAATGGCTCTACTCTGGATTCCTCGAGGGCAATGGGTTAGTTTTACAATGCTTATGGATATTTCTGTTAAATCAGAGGTGTGTTCACAGGTGCACATATCTCCTAACAGTATCATTTGGAAACATGAATAGTATTTCCTGATCTTATATAGGAAATGCTTAGATTCTGTAGTATATCTGGCAAGCAAAGTTTTTAATGGCTCTGGTAGTTCTCCAAGTTGAGGCAGTTTTAAGTTTTCCAGTGGTACAAAACATTCCTCTTGTTTCTCCCTTAAATTTCAGAGCATTGCATTAAGGATATACTTCAGTCATTGTGCTGATGAGAACATGCTGGCTTAACTTATAATCTTCCACTGGGTTGTACCAGAATGCAAGTTGACTGTTATTGTGTGATTGCTCGCCATAAAATCATGTTTGATGCTAATGTGCTGTTTATCGTTGACATCTTTCAGTCAATCGCAACCTATTGTGTTCCTTTTGTTGAGAACAGAGCAGATCTGATGTTGCAAAACATGAATGCTGTGCTCGTAAATGTGCATCCTAAAGTCTGGCTGCCTGTTGCTCTGCTGCGCATTCAGCATGCGCTTGTACCATTCTTTGTCTGCTTTTCTCGTTTGCTGATGCCCATTCTTCCTCAGTTTGATGTGCAATTACACTCTTTGCACTGATTTTGACTTGCGAGTATGACAACCTAAGTTTGATTTCCTGCAAGGCATTGTTTTTATGTCGTGAAGCCAATCGACTGCACTTAAAAAGAAAAAAAAAGTTAAAATAAAAACCTATAAAATTTTAAAACATTACAAAAAGGAAAAATCAGGAGCAAAAAGAAGGGGAAAAAATAATTATAAAATATTTAACTTTAAACGTACATCAATTGACACAGCCCAATACCAACACAATGAGAGGCTGAAGATATTTCCAGTTGAATACGCAAGGAAAATTTAAATATAAACACAGATTTCGTAGCAGAAATCTACAACAAAGTGTTGATAATGATAGAAGATTTTTGCAATTCACTATTCGATTAACATTATCACTTGTTATCAACAAATTTAAGGGCCCATCTTTAAAACAGTAGGGCTTATATCTAGACACAGACTGCTTCTCACATGGACAATTATTTGCTGTTAGGTACTTAAATATTAGCATGCATCCAAATTGCCACCATGTAAATCACACCATTTTCCATCCAAATGTGATTTTTTTTTCATAAAAAAAATTGTTTAAATCTTTGTTGTTTTGATATTAAGATGCGATACGGGTGGCACTAAATTTGTTACAGTGATGTTAATACATAAGTACCGTTGTGCGTTTCAGAGCCGCAGTTACCAATTGATGATCTAATGAGAAGTTTTGTGGATGGTTCACAGAAAAATTGAGACATTATTCATACTTTTATGAAGATTCAGTTTTAAAAAAAGATGAGCAACAAAAAACATATTATGGTACTTGGAGTATACTTTACTAAAAACTTAAAGTTACCACTTTTATCAAAATTCCTGAGTTTTTGCAATTTTTTTAGTTATTTTTCAGATTTTCCATCGAAATTTGAATGTCAGCTTTGGTAATCATAGTAAATTTATGGCAAAACACTTCATTCTGTTGGTTGTTCGTTTGTTATTGCTTTTTATTTAGTTTATTTTCAGGAGTATGGAAATGTTAATATAGCTATAGTGGTCAATCCTTTAAGTGGTTCCTGAAGTGCTAAAGGTTGACAACTGCTGTTCTAGAGTAGGCACACCAGACAATTTCTGTATCTGTACAGACAATGAAGCAATTCAATATGTCTACCCATGGGGAGCATTGTAAAATTAACCCTTTGACCTCAAAAAGAGCCATTTTAAATTTATTTGCAAACTTGGCACATCCCCACAATGTAAATTATTTTAGATTCATAACATAAGGACAAAAAAAACCCATAATAACTTGGAGTATTTTGTTAGCAAATTACAAATAAAATCTGTTTGGAAAAGTTTTGTTTATGTATATTTATGCACGTTTTTTTTATATTTAAAAAAAATCATACCTCAAGTGCAAGCAGTTAACCCCTTGTAGTTTTAATTGATTGAATAAATTGTAAAGTTTGAAATGATTACTTATTTATAAATTATGTGCCTGAAATAATTATTTAAAAATAAGTTTAAGAAATAAGTTTAGACGAGTAGAACTCGTGATTGATTTACACAGTAAAAATAAGTTTAGACGAGTAGGACTCGTGATTGATTTACAAAATCAAAATAAGTTTACACGAGTCAGACTCGTGATTAATGCTTAAGGGGTTAAAGATATTAGAAATGCGTGGTTAGGTACAACTTGCTATAACAAACTTAAATGTTTAAAAAGCTATCAAAAACATATTCATGTTCAATACTTTGATGAAATCACTAAAAACAGTTCCAAATAAAGGTATTTAGGTACTATTGGAACTATGTCAACCCCAATTTTGTATGCATCATTCACAGTGAATTGGCAAACATTCGCTTCCTTTCATATAATGTTGCCAATACGTTTGTGTCAATACGTAAATACCAAAACAAACACAAAATATACATCAGAAAATCTTAATTTTCCCTATTGCATTTTACAGTAATATAAAATAAAATTTTGAAATCACACAAAATAGATCCTTTGCGAGTCTAATGTTATTGCCTCAACTTTTAGGAATTTCAACAACTATTTAGTAGAAAAATTCACAGCCAAGTGCAAAAAAATATTATTGTATACAAACAGGCATAGAATGATTTTCCCTTATTGAATACATATTGCAGCATTTGGTGATGTCTTTTGATTTTTGGTAAATAGTCGACTAAAAAAAATGTAAGTACCAAAAAATAAAAATTATATATTAATTTAATTTAGAACCACTGGAAAAAGATAAAATGCTTGTAAGATTTCCATTGGCACGCTCCTCGTTTGTGGAGAGATTTTGAAATCATACCAAACAGATCCATAATGTACAGAATTAAAATTAGTATTTTATGTATGAAAATTATCCAAAGTATATATCCCGAGCTTAAAAATAAATTGAAAAGGGAAATATAATACTAACATTAATTGTCATAAAAAGAACTATACTATCTTTACCAATGCGAAGCATAATTTGAAAAAATAATTACAATATTACAACCACCTGCTTCAACACGTATTTGAGTCATCTATCTGTATTGCTCGTTTACTGATGCTTGTTCCAATTTATAGTGCAATTATCCGCTTGCACTGCTTTTGTGGGCCCAATATAATGACTTTAGTTCGATCTTCTGCATTGCAATTTTATGTACTGAAGCCAATTGATTGCACTTAAAAAGGTTAAAACAAAGCATATGAAATAGTAAAACAGCTCTGAGTGGGCCTTGTATCCAAATTTCTTTGGGGCTCTTTTTAAGATATGAGCCCCATGTTAATGGGACTAGAAGCATTTGTTGGGGCTCTCCTGTTACTTAGCTACCGCTGCATCATTGATACAGCAATAGCTACATCCCTGACAAAAGCAAACCATAATAATTTCAAGTACTTTGTTAGCAAATTACTAATGGAATCTGTTTAAGAAAGTTATAACTTAAACTTGAACCTTATTTTCTTTTGGATTGCTTTTAAGATTTAATATTTTGACTCATAATGTATATCAGAAAATTTTAATTTTGTTATTTGTATTTAAATAATAACATCAAATGAAAGGACTTGAGTATTATCACTACCTATCAGTGGCATTGTATAAAACAAAGCATGGGATTGCCAATTCAGCGTGTTCAACACATGTGAAAATGGAATTACCAACTTGGCGAGTATCTTGAATGTTGTAATAATACGTAAGTATTAAATGAAATTTAAAAATCCTGCCGATTAACTTCGCCAAATTAAAATGTCGTCGGGGGGGGGGGGTATTGTGTTAGAATATGCATGGAATGGTTTCCAAACATTGAATTCATATTGCAGCATTTGGTGACGTCTTTTGATTTGAGGTAAATGGTCAAAGGGAAAAAGCGTAGGTGCAAAAAAATAAATAAACATTAAAATTATGTAATGAATTAATTTAATTTAGGATTACTGGAGAAAAATGAAATAGGCGGAAAATTTCAATCAGAACACTATTAATTGGTGGAGATCAGGCAGCCAGTCTTATGTTATTGTCAAAACTATAAGAAGTTTTAACAACTATTTGGCAGAAAAATAAGTAGCGTACAGAAGTCAAATATAATTTTCATCTTTGCTAAATAAAAAGAAATAAATTTAGCTTAATATTAGCGAAAAAACATGATGTAAAATACAAGCAAAATCGTAAACATCCCGCGATAGTGCTATCCGATTGTTGCCAAAACTACAAAATAAAATTTGAGTTGTTAAAAGAATAATTTTTAAAAAATTGATTTATTCTAAAAATAATCCTAATCACGTATCAAAGAACAAAAAATGAACAAATCTGGCAATAAATAAACATAACTATTGCAAAAACATGTAATCCCGAAAAAACTGAGAGTAAAGTATAAATTTTCACATTCAGAGAAAGGGGACATATGATGTCATAACACTGAAAAATCACTTAAAAATTAAATTTTCAAAAGTTTAGAGTGAATTACAAAATAATTATAACATAAAAACCCGTCCAGATTCAAATGCAATGCAATGCTATGTCAACATTTCAGAGTATATTGTCCAGTAGTTTCGGAGATTTGCGACTTTAAACACACATTTACATTTTTTTTATATAGATTGTCTTCTAGATATTTAGGAGTACAAAAAAACTTCAAAAATTTGACTGTCAAAATTAAGTAACTTTAACATAATAAAAGCCAACTTTGATCAAATTTTTTTTTAACAACTTTTATTGATGAACTTTTTATTTGATGACCAAGAAAGGTCTGTTAGGCTTGATTTTGATTTAGTAAGTTTGTAGCTGATATTAAGTTAAGGAAAAAGTTTTTGAAAACCATTCATTTGGATTTACCTTACTGTTTATAAAGTGATATCTTTGAGTATTCATTTCAGGTTTATAATACAATGTTTCAAATTATTAATGATTAGTATATTAATGCCTTTTTATTGTTTGAATATATGTGTAATGATATTTATTGTGTAATATAGGCAGCAACTGTGTCTACTACACCTGCTACAACCATGAGTGGTATGGCAGCGCTAGCAGCGGCTGCAGCAGCCACTCAGAAAATAACTACAAGTGTTACTTCTAGTGTTAGCAGTATTCGTGTTGTTACACCCTCATCTTTGATTGGTACTCAGGGAATCAAACTTAGTTCAGTAGCAGGTAATAAGATAATATATATAATTTTTCCTTTTATATTTTAATCTAAAAGATAAAATGATTGAAAGAAAGATTGTTAAATTAGCAAAATTTTTCTGAAGAATGGATCATCCAGAAAAATAATGACGGTGTTAGAGATTTGGGGGCTGTTATTTTATTAAGTGATTTAAAATTTTGTATTTTAAAAGAATTTTTTCCATAAAAATTGTTTCAGGTACTGTAAAATCCGGCATATAACACACACACGAAAAAACATTGATATAAACAGGTGCATGTCATACGTCAGGTATTAAAATGTAA
This sequence comes from Trichonephila clavata, assembly GCA_019973975.1. Lineage (NCBI taxonomy): Eukaryota > Metazoa > Arthropoda > Arachnida > Araneae > Nephilidae > Trichonephila > Trichonephila clavata. The sequence continues at coordinate 43,861 of BMAO01016881.1, read as the reverse complement.
GTTTTAAAAATAAAAAAAAAAGCAATTAGATTTTTACATACAGTGAAATACTTATGTAAATAATACTTATAATACTTATGAAATACTTCACTTCCTTATGAAGTTGAAGAGTTTTTGTTCTACTTTTTTTTTTAAAGCTTGGAATAATATCTCGAATAATTGACTTCAAAACACCAGAGCATTGCTCAGGCACATTTCAGATTTCTTCATAAAAAAAGGGCGGTGCATGTTATATGCCAGATTTTACGGTACTTTATTGTTTTTTAAATGTAACTTTATAAGTTGAATATTAAAGCTTTTCTGTTATTAATATTCTTTCAATTATTAAAGTCTTAAATTTTGAAATAACTGTTTCCTTGATGCAGAATGTGTACTTGTATAATTTGCAGGATGACTGTTTTATGAATATATTCTGAATAAAGTATTCTGTGTTTTTTTATTCCTTCCCCCAGTTTTGTTGTGGTTCTTAAATAATTTTCTGTAAAGGGTTTTAAAAGGTGTTTTTAGAATAATTTTTAATATATACTTATATATAATTATAAAAGAACTTGGATCAGAGCAAACACAAATAATTTGAGTTATTTTCTTGATATGTTTGTTATTTCTTTATATACAGTCGACTCGATAATTCAAACTTTCGATAATACGAACCTCTCCCTAATTCGAAGTATATGCTCAGCCCCTAGAAAAACTCTTGATATTTCAAACTAAAACCATACGTTTTGGTACTCTCAATATTTCGAAGTAAAATTTGTGGTTGGCCAGGCTACAACACGCGATAATTCGAAGTTATCCTATAAAAATCTCATTAATTCGAACCTTCACTATTATGAAGTTAGATTCATTTCCTGTACCTAATTATCCCACAAGTGGTTTTTTTCACTGAACTTATTTTCAGTCCAAATTGCGCATGTTGATAGAATAACTACTTTGTTTATTATATTTCCCGTATTTGCTAATCAGAATTTTGATTTATTCCTAAGCCATCTGTGTTTTTTCTTTTTCCATCGATACCCAAGCTTTAGATGGATAAAGGAAAAACTACTTTCTTTTTTATTCACTGTGCAGTAATGAGTGATGCTTCCTTTTACAAGTATTGCACAATAATTTTGATTTGTGTTGAATATTTATTACTAATAATGAGTCACATTTAAACAGATGGCTTTTTTTTAAATAAAGCACTCAAACTACATCCAAGATAATTTAGCAGAATCTTTTTATGGCAGAGAATTGAAAGCGAAAAATAAAACCTTTATATAAAAATGTACGAGGCAAAGACAGGAGAGACAACGATTTAACTTTATTTTCTATTATTTTTTTAAAAAAAGAGTGGTAATGTGCCACTAAGAATTGCTCCATGTGCCATAGTTGTCGACCCCTGCTATTAAGTATACCTTGTAGCTGAGTGTGAACTGTGAATACGCCTTGTGTTCATTTTAGATTCCAAATTTTAAATTAAAAATATTATTTTATTTAAGTTGTGGTGATTTACATTTGCTACCTGTTAATTTCGATAAACCTTGGGCCACTACTTCACACCTCTCCTCAGTGTCGACTTATCACGCGAAAGGAACGACATGTCTTCTTTTAAAAAGTACAAGTGCTTAACAATTTCTGAAAAGCAAAAGGTGATAGAATCGGTTGAAGAAGGTGAGAGGAAAGTCGATGTAGCCAAAGCATTTGAAATCCCACTGAGCTCGCTCTCCACTATTCTGAAGAATAAACAGAAGATCTTTGGGGGGGGTGCATCTTCGAGTAGAGTGAGAAAGCGCGTTAGTAAAGGTAATTTTCCTCGTCTTGAACAGTGTTTAGTTAAATGGATGAGACAGTGTCGAGGACAGAATATTCAGATGGGTGGCTCTTTATTGAAGGAAAAGGCTAAAGGATTCGCCAAAGAATTAGGAATCGAGTTTTCGGCTAGTGAGGGATGGCTTACAAATTTTAAGAAAAGGAATGGGATAGTCTTCAAAAAAATGTGCGGGGAAAGCTCAAGTGTCGACATTAACGTTTGTTCTAAGTGGCAGAACTCGCTTTCGGATCTAATAAAGGAGTGCGAACCACGTAACATTTTCAACACGGATGAAACCGGACTCTTTTTCAAGTGTTTGCCAGAAAAAAACATTTACATTCAAAAAAGAAAAATGCCATGGAGGAAAACATAGCAAGGAGAGTTTGACTATTTTACTGGCTGTAAACATGGACGGCTCAGAAAAGATTACTCCTCTCGTCATAGGAGAATCTGTAAAACCTCGGTGTTTCAAGGGCATAAACTCGTTCCCTACCAAATACCGCTCAAACAAGAAGGCATGGATGACCACCGAACTCTTTAATGGATGGTTGGTCTCACTGAACTCGGATATGAAAAGAGAGATACGACATATTCTCTTATTTTTAGACAACTGTACTGTGCACAATAATGCACCATCTTTATCAAATGTGAAACTTCAATTTTTCCCTCCAAACTCAACCTCAAAACTTCAGCCACTCGACCAGGGCATCATACATAATTTTAAAAGTTTTTATCGGCGTGAAGTCGTTAAAAGCATTTTGGACAACCACGAAAATCAGCAGAATGTAACTATTTCTAATTTAACAACTTTGATCATGATTGACAAGGCTTGAGAGCTGTTACTCCTTTGACAATTCACAACTGTTTTAAAAAGTCAGGCTTCCCCATGCCGAATCTGGTTGATGTGGACGATACACTCACTGAATTTAATGTTGAACCATCCCTTTGGGAAGCTCTTCCAGAACAAGATTTGATGTTTGACAACTATGTGTTGGGGGGGGGGTTGACACAGACATTGCTGTATGGGGAGCTCTATCTGACGCTGAAATTGTGGCTTTGGACTACAATAATACAGAAATTGATGAAGACTAATCGGTGGAGTTGACTCCGGTAACTCTGTCATAAGCTAAAGTGTCACTAAACAAACTATGCAACTTTTTCCTTCCCAATCATGTTGATGCAGACATTTTACAGGCTTCATTTATTCTAGAAAAATCTACTGACAAAGTTAGATTGAATGCCTTAAAACAAAAAAAGATAGCAGATTTTTTCGACAAAAAGGATTAATTATATATAGTATGTATATTCTTTTAATATAGGACTTATAACTTCTGTTTTATTTTTATACTGTATAAAATGTACTTTAAAAAAAATTATACATATTTTTTCAATAGTTGCTTTATTACATAGTTTTAAATTTTAATGTGTTCGAAAAAAACTTCTCTTCGTGTATTTTGAGAGTTTTTTCCTACCCTCTTGATAATTCAAAGTTTTTCATTGGTCCCTCCAACTTCGAATTATTGAGAGTCGACTGTATTTATATATAATATATTATTTGCTCTCATTGAATATCTATAAATAGCGTTACATTTTTATAACGAAGTGATAGTATATGCTTTTATGCTCCTCAAAAAACTATTTAAATTGTCCAGAATTGACAAATTGTTCTGTATTTAAAAAATAATTTTTTGAAACTAGTCTTGCTGTTTTATCTTAAAACAGCAGTTTTTAAAAAATGGGGGAACAAATTTAAAGAGTGTGTCAATAAGTAATAATTAACATATTGCAAAAGTATATATATATAAACAATTTGACAATATGAATTGACAAAGGAAAGTATTATCTACACATTTATTATTTTTCCTCATAATTTATATGCTACCTTTACATGGTCGAGTTCATCGCCGGAGTAAAACTTCTGAGTAACTTTTTGGATCCAAACAAATGGAAATCAATGTGTGGAAGGTCCAAGCTGTATAGTGGGTACCTCAAAACTTTTCAACCATATCTCTGCAATTTTTCACAAGCTGAGCAAGATGTTTGTAGACGAATGTTATAATTTATTTTACTGAGCTTATTGCAATTGGCATATTGCAGTTTAGCCAGCATTGCACTGTAAGCTCTAGAATTTACAGTATTCCCACAGAAACTCTGCCAGTGACATTATTCATGTCCTATGAAACAGTGAGTGTCAATTTCCAAGTGGAAGATGGAGACTAATTTCTGCAGTCAGAAAATGGATGCTACATTATGCTTGCAGTTTTTGACTCTGGTATCTTATGTAAGCCCCTGATTCCTCAACAACACTCTCTCCTAACATATTTTTCTTGTATTACTACTGCAAATTTTTGAGACTGCATCCAGTGTATTGTTTATACAGTTTTTTTATAAATACCCATCAAGAACAAATTTTCTTCCTGTACCTTATTTTTTTTCTTTCATTCACTGTTGTAAAAGAATCGTATGATATTAATTTTATCAACAATTGAACTGGTTGAAGACACTGGCCTCTCAGGTCAGACTTTATTGCCAAAAATTATTTACCTATCTTCTATAACCATAGTATTGTCAATACAGTTTCTTCTGTAAACTTTTTATCTCTGAATAGATCTTGCTAACTCTTCTGTTGCAAAAAAAAAGCGAGTCTTACAGTAGTCGCATATGATGTGTAACATCTGACTTGTTATCTTGGTAAATACGCAATAGTGACTTTAATCCTGAAAGAAATGAATCAGTTATGACTGGAAATAATTTTCTATCGAATAATTATATCTTTAATGAAAATTTTATTTAATTAACACAAGGAGTAATGCAGTTTTTGAAGTGAAAACTTCTTTAGCGGCGTTGGGCACTTTTTGGTAGGAGAAAATCTTATGAGTTCGCATCACCGCCATGCTCTGACTGGCGCACGCGCAATGTGCTGTTCACCTTGACACTTTTTGGATGGGTGAAATCTCGTGTGTTCGCGTCACCGCAGTATAGCAGTTATAGCTATACAGCTGATGTATAGTGCTGTGTATATCTTATAAGTGAAGTTGAATGGATTTGGTGAAAAGTTCAATGTGTATATACTGTGCATTGCTCGTTGCGATTCCGAGAATGGGCAATACATATTAATGGTTGCCGTTTATATTTCGCCTGGAAATTCTATGAGACAGATACAACTAATTTTATTCAAAAATTTGATGATTTATACAAAAGAAGGTTCTGAAATACTCGAAAAAGATTTGGCGAAAAATATAATGTACCAATGATTTTAAGAGGAGACCAATATTAACTTGCAGATGATAAAAATCTACCACTAATTGAATTTCTAAATGAAACATTTAATTTAAATATGTTCAATGATCGAAAACTCAGTACTACAAAATACATATATAAATATATCCTCAGATTTCACACACAACGAGCCCTGAGACTTTGACAATTGAGCGTAAGAATCACAAGTTCATTCTGGATGAAGTCTAACAAGACTTGCTGGTATGTGCGGTAGGCGGGCGTCTTAATTGCTAATACAGTTGGACCCTGCAACGAGGCTAGCGAAGAGACACCCCCAAGGCGCTGAATTGGTCAAATCAAACAGTTCCCCCAACTTCCTGTTACGCATTTCCGTCCCTTTTTACGAAATCACTCCAACAAATATCCAGCAACCGAGAGTAAAGATGTTACACATCAAAAAACCTTATAACAGTTCATTGTCCCTGCACAGTTGATTTGTAATCACTAATACAATTTTGCCAATGACTGACAAACAATTGTTACATGAAATCATGGGATCGAGAATTGCACCCCATTATTAGCGTCCTCTTTTTAGTTAATAGTTTAATTAATACTAATTATTTTTCTACATAAAATTGACACATGTTACTTATTGACAGATCCTCAAGGTTGCTTAAATGGTATGAATTTCACTCAAGAACTTTATTCATGATTAAGTTACCATAAATGAATTGAGTATTGCTAGATTTATCTGTAAATTGCAACATATAAGAATGGTTTGTATTTTTAAATGCTTTTCTTAAAGATACATCTTTATTTAGGATTGAGTGGCCAGACTGTCCGTATGAGTTCTCCCACTACTTTGTTAAAAACACCTGGACAAGTGACTACTCAAGGTGGGAAGCAAATTATTGTTCATAAGGCACCTGGAAGTGGAAATCAGCCGCAAATTGTAACACTTGTCAAAACAAGTCAAGGAGTTACAGTTGCAACTGTGAGTGTTCTCTGAAATTTTTTTTAAAATTTATTTCTAATTATGGAAAGTTTATAAGTGATAATACCAACATGCATTACTTCCTTTATATTTTGAATTATTTTTTATTAAGTTACAAGGAATCATAAAATAAAAAATAAAAATTGAAGTGCTTGTGCAAAGTGAATTTTTTTTCCCCTTATGAAATATATGAAAATATTTCTTTTGTTTTCACAATAATTGTTTTAGAAGAACTTCTGTTTCTTAAATAAATCTTTTTCGGAAAAATCAAATGTAGTACCTCCTAATTATTTAGTGTTTATTTTAATAAGAATATGTACAGTTTTTTTTAAAATTATTATTGTAACTTCATTTGTTAGCTTTTGTATAATTTTTTTCTTTGACAAATTGTAAACAAAATTGAATGTGAATATTCCATTAAAAAATTATAATACTTTGTAGCAAATAAATTATTACTCATATAAGAAACTTTATCTTATTAGAAAATGGCAGTTATAATAATGCATGTTAGATCTCAATGAATAGAGTAAAGCTACTTTGCTACTCTACTAAAGCTTTATTCTATATCATCTACTATTTCATTTTAAACTGTAAATTTTGCTTTATATTCAATATCTTGTGTTGATTTCAAAAACATCTTGTGTAATATTTCAAGCTTCTTAGTCATGCAATTACTAACAATCAGTAAATTCGTAGATTTACCCTTTTTATATATATTGATAAAGTATCAAGATTATGATTTTTCTTCCTGGTCTTTTAAGAAAGGATTGAATGGAATGCCAGCTCAAATGCTGTATCCTCGTTACTTGATTATGGTCCATGATTACTAAGAGCTTTAATCAATACTCCCCGTGTTTTTCCAAAGTGTGATGTTAATAAACAGTAAAAAATTATTTTTCATTTGCAAAATATACTTTTAGTTTATTTTCCAGATGTTTGGTGAATACTTCTAATTTCCATTTAGTATTTAAGAAAGCTGCTTGTGAACACTACAAATTATTTTTTTTTAACTGACATTTCAACCATTACCCATATTAAGAGGTTGTTTATTTGAATAAAATGAAAATTTTATTTTTACAGATGCTATTAATTTGAACATTTGGCTAATTTAAAATTCTTAGTTTGATTTACTTGCTTAATTTCTGTAGGTGCCCAAAATGAGCATCATGCAAGGTAAAAATACTATGCAAGATCAGCAGGTACTGCATTACAGTTTTTTTTTAATATAAAAAAAGTTTTTGTCATTATTTAAATTATGTATGTTTTTACAACTAAATAGTTTTTTTAAAAAAATTGAAAATTTGCTTTAATTTAAAATATTGTGATCTGAAAGTGAATATATAATTCTTCCTAGTGTTTTTTGTAGTAAAGTTCTGTATATTAAATTGTGTAGTATTTTTTGTTTTATTATTGTGGCATCCCATTACCTTTACAATATTTTTACCATACCAGTTACAGTATTTGCATTGTTTAATTTGAGTGGTATATATTTTTTATAGTAGCCTTTTAGTTAGTCTGTAATTCTCATATGTAACATAAATTGTTTTAAATTTTCAAAATCTAACAAAAAGGTTAACATTTGTATACTTTTTTTGTTTGAATAATATTAATATCAAATAATTAAATATCAAAAGACAAAATATTTGGTTATTTGCAATTCTATCATATTTTGGCATTTGGAAGCATTTATTTCCAATTCAAATTTAATTTGCATTTGACTGTTTAATTTATTGATAAAATTGATACTACATGATAATCTAACAAAATGTTATAATTTTTAAACTTTTTAAGTCCCATCTAAGCAATTAGTGTTTCTTTATGAGAGCAGATAAAAACACTCATGTCCATTGAGGAAATATTAAATAGGTTAATTTTATAAGTAAATAAATCAAATTCTAAACTGAATTCTTTAAAATGCTAATTTTCAAAATTTAGGAGCCTTTTTCATGTGGTTTTTACTTGTATTTTAAGTACATTTATTGTTCAGGCCAAGAGTCATCTTCCTCAAGGAGCTACCATAGTTAAGTTGGTCACAACTCAAGCTAATGCTGCTGGAGCTAAGCCAGCTGGAAATGTTATATCTTCATTATCAAATCCCAATCAGCCTACTGTTCTAGGAATTCAATCTCAGGTAAAAGGATATGTATTTTCAATATATAAACTATGAAATCCAATAACTGTTTTGTATATGTATATAAATTAACACGTCTGCAGGAATTCTACATAATATTTTTAATATTGTAAACTACTAGTTTAAGCCCTTTGTTTTATACGAATAGAACATTTCATACTTAATTTTTAAATTGAGTTATTTTTATTCTACACCACAATCAACATAAAATGTATTTAAGTATTCTTTTTTAATTTCAATCTAGTATATATTGATCTGATTGTGTGACAAATGGTAAATATGTTAACTTAGTTTTTTTATCTTTTAGAACTTCTAAATCTTTTAATTTACAAATTAGGAGAAATAAAGCAAATTCAAACAATTTGATTGTTTAAGTAAAAATTTCCACTTGTCATTTGATTTCCCTACCAAAATTTTTAAAAAAATTTAAAAGGTGCAATTGCTAGTCCAAAAGAATTAACTCTCCGAGTAATTATTGTATTTCTCTGAAAATAGGAAATAAACATTCGTAAACATCCTCAATTAAATTAGCACCTAGTGCACATATAATTCAATAATAATTTCTTAAGGAGTGTTTGTTTACATATCTTAATATCAAATGTCCATTCTTGAGTAATTCTAATAGGATAAATAAAAAAAGCCCATACTTGTCAGATGAACCAGGCTGTCCATAACTCCAATTCATGGACAAACAGCTTATTTGGACATCACAGGCACCGTACACATTTTACACTGAATGTAAAATCAAAAAGTAGATAAAAAATGAAGCCACTGCAGCGTCAATGCACTTAAAATTTCAGTGAGGTGCAAATAGGACCAGACTTACTGCTGAAGGACCAGTTGGATGTCCGTGGTATTACTAACAAACAAATTGTAACTGATTAAAATCTTTGCATATTGCAATGGGTAATTGAGTGATGCATTTAGAGGTAATAATATTTTGATCCCATTATATATGTGGAAAAAAGCAAGCAGCTTTTTCCATGAATACAAGAAAAGAATTGTGGATGATTCCATTTATATGAATTTTGCTGCAAAAAGCTGGGTGAAGTTCTCAGCTAACTTTCATGCCTTGGGGAAACAATTTCCCCCATTTTAAAATTGGTGTTTGTCATTTTTTAATTATCGTATGTGCATTTTTCATACCGAATAACAAAACAGAATATATGCTGAACACAATTACATAAACGGGAATGCTAAGGAGACAAAAAGATTTATCAAATCAATTGCTGCTAATGACGAAGCATTCGCAAGCTGTATTCTTATTCTCATTACTCATTTCAGTTTGTGTCTTGTAATAATAAATTACGTTGTTTTCTAGCATGTTTTATATTTTTCAGTTAGTATAATTTCGTGCAACAATAAAGTATATTTGAACAAATAAAAACAAAAAAAACTACTAATTGTTATGAAATTTAGGCTTAGAGCTTTATTGCTGTTTCCTACAGACAATGACTGAATCTATGAATGAATGTGGATTTTTGTATATCTATATACACCAAAAAGTTGATTCCTGAATATGTATAATGATTTGTAATTTTAATTATGTTGTATTCAATGAAATGTGGACTATGTATGTATATTGTTAGGAATCTGTTGAAATAAGGTTATTAAGTTGTATTTACATTGACATTAGTGTTGCTGTACTTCAGGGTTAATTGTATTTCTTGTGCTACTAATTCATGGTTTTTAATATTAATACCTTATAATAAGCTATAAAATGTAGAGCCTCTCAATTATAATTATTGGCAGTATATGCAATTACAATATTTACTGTTAATTTTTTTAAAAAATCATTTTTTCTCTTGCTCTTATATATGGAGGATAATTGTTTAACTTGTGTAAATTATTAATAGATTTATACATTGTAAGAAGAAAAACAAAGGAGTGAACATAAACTGATAATAGAACTACTATTAAAAAAGGCACTATATCATGTAGCTCAAAGATTGATATTCTAGAAATTTGATGGGGGGGGGGGTAAAAAAAAGAGGGAGAAATAAATTGTTTTTGTGGTTTGTTTCTTTTGTTCTCCTTCCTTAAATCTGAAAGAAAATTAAAATAGAATGATGCAATATCGTTGGTTCAAGTCCTATTAACTGGTTCAAGTCCTATTAACTCTAAGGCCCTCGACTTCTATTACTTAAGGAGATTAATGTGTGTTAAGGCTTAAAGTCTTTCTATTGGTGTGGTTTAAAGAGTGGAATGCCAGCTCAGATGTCAGCTTCATCACTTACTGGAATTAAAAATTGCAAGATCCGTGGCCTTTGTGTTTCTTTGAGAAACATGTCGCTAAGAAACAATCTCTTATTAACAGTTCATATGCATGAACTATCTGTACTTGAAATACAATGATTTTTAATCAGTCTTGATTTCATTTTCAGAATATTATGCAACCCAAAGTTATGACAACTATTCTAAGAACTTTACCAACAAATATCATAAGTGTCACAAAGCCATCAGGGGCTGGAGGTTCTAGTACTAATACAGTTTCTACAGTGTCTGCTTCACCCAAGCAAGCATTTGTAATTGCTACTCCTGCTACTGGAAAGCAAGGGACACCAGCAAAAATAATTTCTTCTGTACCAAAATTAACAGTTTCTCCAACTTCATTAATTGTATCATCAGCTGCAGGAGGAGTAAAATCAATTCTTTCAACTGTATCTGCTGATGGAAAAGGTATATTTTATAAGTTAATAGATGTATATGTATATTGTTTATTTCATATATTTTGTCAAATTTGAAACTGTTTGTGCTCAGAATAGTGTTTTTTGTATGATTTTCCTAGAAAAGTGACCCCCCCCCCCCTGCTAAGCTTTCTTATTACATTCAGGTTATCCAAGTAATTGCTGTAAAAGAAAAAAAAATTTCTTTTTCAACTATTAGATGGCTGAATTGAATAGCGTCTTTACTCCTTACATTTTAACCGATGACATCTAACATATTGAGGCCAGTAGGAGGCGAAAAATGAAGAGTTTAATGGCTCAAAAAGCTCTTGAAAGACAATTCTTTACAATTAATATTGCCTTTATATGCTTAGTTAAAAATTCTTTGCTGTTGCTATTGAAAAGGAAAAAAATATAATGAATTAATAAAAATGGCTTTTTCCTATTGTTTTAACATATAATTATATTATTTTTTCTTTGTGTGTTTTAAACAACCTGCTGTCAATTAACTATCAATTAATATTGCAAGTATGTTTCATACTTTTGAATTTTTCAATCCTCTTTCATAATTACATAACATTAATCACTATGTAGAAAAAGAGTTCAATAGTTTTTTTCCTCAAAAATACTGCAGGAATTGTTAATTTGTATTTCATATTACTCGTTTATTGCCACTCATGGAATTAAAACAATAATTAAGAATTAAGGAGTAAATCTGCTTTGTAACAAGTTTTTTATTTTGTCATTAATTTCTGCAATTATTTCAAGGTTTGTGCTGTAATTAGCAAGATTTGGTTATTAATACTTTCAATATGTGACATTTAATCATTTTATTGTGAGAGATGTGTGAGATAAAAAGGCCTTAGAACACCAGACATGTGCATATTTTTTTAAATGTGGCATTTCATTGTAGTTAAAAAATATAATTTTTGATATGATGCTGTAATTTTAGTATTGATTGATATTTCAATCCCAAAAACACCTCGGAAGTTGTTAACAGTGTGGGCATGATGAAATAAGTCATAATTGTAAAACCAGGCATACGAAATGTTTTCATACTATCCCAAAGACATTGAATTTTATAACATTTTTTAGAAAAAGCAGGAGCTTATAAAAGTAACTAAATAGAATCAAACAAAATTCTGAATCCTGTTGTAAACCATGTTCTTTCAATCTGGATTATAATTGACAATTTCTTATGCTTAAAGATATTGTCAAACTTTAGAGTCTGCGGAGAAATGTGAGCTTTTTCAAATAATAGTTGCAGAAATTTGTTATTGTTTCATTTCTATGATAGAAGAAGACTTTGATGTGTAGGTGCAGAATTTTTCTTATTAATTCTGTAGTACCATTTTTTTTTTAATTAAGTTTTTAGGTGTTCATAAATAAAAGGCTTATTTTTAGAATCTTAAGCTTTGCAAATTTTTTGAAGATTTCTTTCAAACTTCTGTTAAAATGATAATAGGTTGTCTGATAAAAATTTACATAGTGTTTGTTTGATTACACTTGTATTTTGATAAGGAATGTGGCTTGAAAGTGAAATTATAACTTTAATTCTTCTGAACTGCCATTCATCACTAGGAACTTAATATTGCAACCTAAAATCTTTGACAAGGTTTTCTTTTATCCTTGTACTTTTTTAAATGTAAAATCAAATAAATCTTAGAGTGGGAGCAATTTTATATTTATTTATTTTTGATAACTAAATTATATTATATGTTAACTGAATTTGTAATTCATGAGATAATCTGTAAGTATATAACCATTTTATTTATTTTATGTTTGTTTTAATAATGCTATTTTATTTCAGCTAAAACGACTGGTACTCCTTCTGTGAGTGTTCTGCCTCTTGCAGGTAGTAATTTAAATACTATTACAACACCTTCTGGTGTTAAAATGATAGTTGTATCATCTGCCAGTTTGACATCTGGTCAACAAGGAATCACTATCATTACTACTGCCTCTACTCCAGGTAAGTAATGCAAATTTCTAGTTTAAATAAATGTTAGCTTTTAAAAATATTGCAAAATAATTTAATTATTATTTTCAAATTTTTTCCCCAAATAATTCTTAAAATGTTTCATTCTTCATCTGTTTTTTTTTTTTTTTTTAAGTGTGATATTTTCAAATTTTATCCCCTACAAGATAACTTTTATTTTGGACAAAATATTTTAGTTCAGCTACATTTTTGTTCTTTGTGCATGCTTTCCTTTTTTAACATTAATGGTTATTTTTCTTCTGCTTTTAAATATTATATAGGAAATTCTCACCTCTGTAATAATTTTCAATTATGTTAGTTACATAGTGTAGATTTTTCTGGAAATTTTTCATATTGTTTGTTTTTTAAAATTATCTGTTTCTTATGTGTACTTTAGGTACTCAGACACTTCATTCTGTCGCTTCATCACCTATCACTCTTACTATGCCATCTGTTCTTGGTAATAAAGTAAGCAGTATTACTATCCCTGCCAAGTCATTGACATCACAAAACATTAACCAGGTATTTGTTGGTTTTCAATTAATTGTGTGTATTAATAAAGTATCTTTAGAAAAACTTAGAATTTTGAGGTCGTTATTGCTTTTCATTTCATTGTTTGTGATGTTTTTTGATCATGTAATTTGAGTTTCTACATCAAAAGACTGTCAGTTTCCTCTTATTTATTTTGTATTTATTCTTAATATGTATTAATTATTAGTAGCTGAAACAAATTTATTCTTTTAAGAAACAAAATTAGTATTTTATCATTTAATCAAAATATTATGAGAATTTGGAGTTTTTGTCTTAATGTAATATTTTGGACTACTTTTTTTCTATATTAATTGTTTAAGTTTAGTTTTATTTAAGTATTGTGAATACTTCTAAGATTTAAGGCTAAAAAATATGTAATGCAGAAAAGAATAATTGTTGTTATTCTCTCTCTCAGATTTCTAGCAATCAAACTACTGGTGCACAAATCTTAACTTTGCCAGCCCAAGGTCTTATTCAGGCTAAACAGACAGTAATAGGAGGACAGAAAATTTTCACCCTCCTTCCATCATCAGTGTCAACTACTGTAACTTCAGAGGTATTCTTATTATTAACTAGATTACACCTTATTTTACTAATGGTAAAAGAAATTAGTCTAACATAGTTATAAATGGCTTCAAAACTTTCATAATAATCAAATTGGTGCTAATGCTTTCTGTGTTGAAAAAAAGAGTTGATTCTTAGAGTGTCCTTTATTTTTCTGCAAATTAATACACTGTTTTTATTATTATTATTGTTATATTTCAAAAAAATACCTACTTATAATTCTGCCATTGGAATGTTTTCAAATCAATAGCTATATTACGCTACTAAAAAGAGTGCAGATAGTTAACATAAAAAAAAATCATGTCTTCAATTAATAATTATTCAGAAATAGATCTGCTGTTGTTGCTTAACCTTAAGTCTTGATAATATAAAGTGAAGAAATAATTTGTACTTGTGCATTATACCTCTGACCAATTTTAATACATCAAAAAGGGCTGTCAAATGCTATTATCACTTCCTCAATTGTGCAAAAAGATTCCTGTATTATATTTAATTTTAAGAATACACGACTCCTTCCAGTGTAACTATCCTTCTTTTAATGATAAGTTCAATAGTACTGATTCAACAGTATCCAATATACTTTTTCTATTGTTATGTTCATTTTTGTATTTGAAACCATTTTAAGATTGCTAAAAGGATTACGGCTGTAGCAAAACTAAGTTGAAGCCCCATGTCAAAAGTCCAACTTATAAGTTTTATTACTTATTGCAATAGCTTCTGCAACTAAATTTCTCTTCTTTAACTTCTTTTAAAGGCATTTTTTTGTTTCTTATTAGGTGTTCTTTTTCCCACATTGTCCCCAAACTTAACCCTTTCTTTTTTATATCCACCTCTTGTATTAGGAATTTCTGTTTTTCGAATTTTTAATTCTGTGGTTTCTTCTTAGTTTGTTTAATTTTATCCAATTCTAGTTTAAGTTCCTTCCTAACATTTTTGAATTTAAAATTATCTTCTTGTCTATATATTGCTCGAACTGTGGAACTCAGAGTGTAAATACTGAATTAATTGAAATGTGTGGTATAAATCTTCCACATAAAGCAGAAGTGCACAACTTGAATTCATAAGAGGGCAATTAAGAGATGTTGAAATTTGCAAGAGCCGCACATTATAACTAATATTATACAATCATTGTGATTGAGGTGTAGGTACAGATCACAATGAACTACATTAAATCAACCAGCTTGCCACATGTTGTGCACCCCTGTTCTAAAGGATAGCCGAAATCTCATAATTATTTCATGATACAAATCAACCTCGCTGCAAAGAAATGTATATCTGCCTCAATGTCTAGCTTACACTTAATGCTACTACTCTTGCCCAGTAATGGTCTTAAAAACTCTTAACTTATGCTATGCATTCTTCCCCCCCCCCCCCCCCCCCGCTGCAATAGTGATTTGAATTTGTTATCTACATTTAAGTAGATTGTTGATTATGTCCATAATTTTCTTAAGCAATATTCTTGCTTATCACTTTCCAATTTTTAATCTGTATGAAAATAATTTACTATTATTGCTTGAAAGGAAGTAGGTATGAATATCCATACGTTACATGCAGTAAAAGTTTTTATTTGAAAATTACTTACATTTTGAACATAATTAAACCTGTTCAAAAGTATAAATGATGTTTGAAATATGAATTCTTGTAGTAAATTGTTTTATTTTTTAACTAATTTATATATTTATAGGCTAATACTGAAAATGTTACTACTTCTACTGATATTGCTTCTGCTGATAAGCCAGTGACTGATGCCCATTTATCATCTGAAAATGATTCTAGTCTTACTAATCTAAAAGCTGAAGAGCAAGGTAATGAAAATAAAAGGACTGCTGAAAATGCATCTAATGGCAAAGATATTAATTGTGATACTGATAATAATCATTCAACTAAAAATATAGATTCGTTACCCTCTAAAAGTGAAAGTAGTGACCAGATTGATATGAATAATACAGATAGGGATCATAGAACTAAAACTCTTAATAGTGTTATATGTGATGCAAATGTTGATGCATCTAAAAAACCAGTTTGTGATGATGGAATACATTGTGGCACAGATGATGAAACTGAGGTGATATCAAAAACTGATAATGTATGCAAAGATAAAATTCATAATAGAACAGATGATCAAATTACTGAAAAAGTAAAAGAGTGTGATGATGGTATACACTGTGGAACAGATGATGAAGGTGAGATGCTGAAGAATTCTAATAAAGTGTGTGAAGATGGAATGCATTGTGGCACTGATGATGAAGAGGAAGTGACAAAAAAATCTAGTAGAAAAATATGTGAAGATGGAATGCATTGTGGTACTGATGATGAAGAGGAAGTGACAGAAAAACCTAGTAAAAAAGTATGTGGAGATGGAATGCATTGTGGCACTGATGATGAAGGGGAAGTGACAAAAAAATCTAGCAAAGTATGTGAAGATGGAATGCACTGTGGCACTGATGATGAAGAGGAAGTGACAAAAAAATCTAGCAGAGTTTGTGAGGATGGAATGCATTGTGGGACTGATGATGAAGAAAACTCAACTGAAAAGTCTAATGTGTCTAGCTCTGCTGCAAAAAGTAATGGTGAAAGTGATGATGCGAGTAATATTAATAAGAACCTGTCCTCTACTAAAGATGATATTGTGAAAGGTAAATGGATTTTTAAATACTTCATTTATATTAGCATTATTTAATTTTTCTATGTTCTTAAAAAAGCACATTTTACAAAAAGGAAATATAATTAAGAGTTTAAATAAATGAAAATTCAATTGAAAGTTAGTCTTTGTATAATGAATAGGGTCTACATTTGATACATTTTTAAAAGGAAACTTCTCCATCACTCATTCAGTGGAGTTGACTTACAGAGCAGTGTATTATTATAATATATTCATTTTTTCCTTGTGTAAAATGTATTCCTTATATTGTTTTGTTTATCTAAAAAAATAACAGGATTTTTCTTTTTCACATTACATGTTAAAGGAAAATTGTGCACTTTTTTGTATTTCGGAACTAAATTTTTAAAATGCTGAAACTTAAATATAAAATAATTTTAGAGATGTATAATATTTAATTCAAAGAAATTGTCTTATTATACTCCTTTGTAAAGAAATATTTTTATGATGCATATTAGATGTGTTAAAAAACTCATATCTAGTACTACAATTTTTTTTGATATTTTCAATTTTTTTTAAATGTGACCTATACTGAAAATTTCTAAATAAGGTTTGTAAATAAAGAAATCAATCAGAATGTATTACCAAAAAAAATCAGTTTTTTACAAACAGGTGGTGTTTATTTTGAAGAAATTAGTTGAATGTTAAATTTTCCTTCTAACTTTCTTCACCTTTTCTTTGCTTTAAAAGCAGGTGGTTCATTATTTTGCTAATGTAGGTTCAATTTTATTGTAATGTAACAAGAATTTTTAACTTTTTTCCCCTCTTAAAATCAAGGTGGCTGCTGAGGATGAGAAAAAAATGTGTGGATATGATGATTGCTCAATTTAATGAAAACAGTTGAATAGCTGCTATAAAAAAACTGGATTTTTCTCTCAAAAATGATCAAATCTAAGCTATTATTAGATAAGATTGTTCTTGGTATTACTAAGAGGTTAAATATGTTACATAAACAGGGGTGTTTGTGCTCCGGGGAAACCCCGGAATTCCGGGTATTTTGAACTTCGATACCTGGAAATTCCGGGGATCGTCGTTCAGAAGGAAGTAGGAATAATAATGAATTATTTATTTTGATCTGGGTAATTTTGTTTGCTTTGAAAGCAGAAAACGCAAGGTTATTAATTTTGCAAAAAAGTAATCCATTGAACTTTTATAATTAGGTCATTCAATACTTCATAATTGTAATTTTTCATTTCTCCCCCCCCCCCTTCTCGAAACTCCAAAATGTCGGTAGTAAGTCCGTAAAAGTTTCAGGGGATTTTTTGGGGTCCCACAAACACCCCTGCATACAATTAAAAATAACTTAAGATGCCTTAAACTCTTAATTTTTTTTGGGGGGGGGTAAATATTTGGGTTTTACATCTCTTAAAAAATTAGTTTATCAGTTACATTGACCTGAAATAATTATTAGAGTGTGATAAACCAACTTGAACCTTTTTAGAAAAATGGTCAGAATTTGTTAGTTGCAAAGGTATTGTATTCTATCAAGACAATTTAAAACTTCATGTCTTTGGTACCTCATTAGAAATAGGAACTGGGGAAAGTTATATCCCCCTGAGCCGAATGTCTCATATTTAAGCCTCGCATTGACCTGATCTGGCACATTAGTAACCATTATTTCAAAAAATGCTGGACTCTTTGAATGGTAAAACTTTCATTGATGACTTGCAATCATTCTTGCCTTAATTTTTTTTAAAAATTATCTACAAGTTGTAGAAGTGCTACATAAGTACAGATCTATGAAATTGTCAAAAGATTGAACAAAATAAAAATATTAAAATGGTTAAAAATACATTATTCATACCAAAAAAGTATGTATCATTGTGTACTACTACAAAACTGAAGTTAATTTTGTGCTTATGAATCGTTAGAAAGAGGTAAGCAAAAAAAGTATCTTTACTTTTTGGAAAGTAGAGTATCTGACAAAATTCTCTGAGATTGGACTGTTATGTAAATATTTCATCTTCTCTTAGTGTCATTTTTTGAAGGAATTTTTGGATATCTGTGTGAATTTTCTAACCATAAAACTTTTACAGTATTAATTCTAGTATAGCAGTAACAGTGCACTCATGGGATGTTTCTTATACTAGATTTCAGCATATTTTGGTGGAAGATTTGGTGTTACCTTATAAAAAATTAACTAAAAGTAGTTTTAAAATGTGAGATAAAAAGAGGACATTTTATTTAGATTTACATTTTTGAGATTTTAAAAACTATGATTTACATAGCATGTAATATGTAAGAGAAGGGCAATGAATTTTCCTGGATTTCTATGCTTCTTGAAACAATTCCCATTCATCTATCATTCTGTTTTCAATGACATTTATAATTTAAATGTCATTAAAAACAGAATGATAGATGAATTTTCAGTGTTGAAAACCTTTCAATAGATTGAAGTTATTAAATATTTTCAAGCCACAACAAAAAGTTTCCCCTGCATTTTTTGCTCACAATGAACTGTTTTCAAATTATTTTTTTATGTTTATGTATATGTAACATGTATAATCAACATTTAACCATTTTTTTTTCAATAGTCGATTCATCTACTGCCTTATCAAACTCTCAGACTTCACATATGGTTCCATGTCAATCTGCCCTTACTTTAGAACAACCTGGAGCTGAACCACCGGCACAGATGTGTGCAGATGACCCTCCTGTTCAGTCAGAGGAAAGTTCTGAAGCTATTGCTGCAAATTCCTTAGCAAAAATAGCTTCAGGGAAACGTAAGTAGTAATTTTATATGTCGTGATTTAAAATTAAACTCTTAAATTTACTGTGCAAGGAAGTTTTAAAAGAATTTTATATTTAATTTTCCTTGTTAGGAATTGCAAACATGCTGTTGAATTTGCATTAAAATTAAAGAATTGTTGTTAAGAGTTCAGTTTATAGTTAATTTTTAAAATTTATGAAACATTAGTATAAAAAATGTATTTTTTGAGGGAAAATATTATTTTGCACTTATATTAGAATATTGTATGCATATTAGCCAACTTTTCTGCTTTTCAACTTTCATTATGCCTAGATCATTTATTTGTGTTTTTTTTTTTTTGAAGGATCACCAACAGTATTCTTCTTGCAGTTACAACTCTTATTTATTATTTTATATTCCCAGCAACCATGGAAACAAGTTTACAAAAACTGTAAAATTCATTGCCATGAAGTTTTTTAAAAATTAATGAAGCTTGTTCTTCCTTTGATCCACTTCTATTTATTTTGTTAACTGTATCAGTTTCTATATAGCCAATTCATAGGTGTGGTTTTGTTTAATGAAGCATTTTATGTTTTCCTTCTGTATTAACTATTTAAAATTTAACTTCATTTGTGTGCTTTGCATACGTTTCTTTATTTTACACTTCATATGACTGGACTATCCCCCCCCCCCAACCTTAATTGTACAGCTTCCTTTGATGTCTAACAAAGGCAGAATATATACTCGCAAGCATATTAAGAAAGTTATTTTAAAGAATCAGGTGTATTATTGCATCCCCGAAGGTGATTAAATATCAATTTTGTAACATGTTGTATTGATACATGCATTTCTCACAGTGGTTAATGATATTGCTTATGTAAAATAACCCCAAAACACTTTGCAATAGAGAAATTAAATAGCAATTGCTCAAAATTGGATTATTCCTCTCTCCGCCCCACCCCCCATCAAGAACTATGTTTGGTCAGATTATAATAAGGTTTGTAGTGTTGTTTATATCTTTTTTGTTGTCCTAAATTAAAAAAATTGCCAAACAGTGTGGATGTGATGGATTAAAACATATATTAGTGAACGAGCTTCTAGTTTAAACGAGTATATAATTAAATGCATGCAACAAGGTCCTTTTGCAGCAGCATCTGATGTCAGTAATGATATAAACTGTGAAATAGATCCCATTGTCACTTACTTTAATCTTGCAAAATGTCCAATTCAAAGTGGCTTTTTTTTTTTCAGTTTTAAATTTGATTGAGGATTTTCTACTGAAGAGAATATTTACCAACTTGTTATAGATGAATTTAAAAAATAGGATTCACCCTTTGAACATTTTATTTGTTTATAGTATATAATGCAAGGGGGAAATAGAATATTTTCTTATTTAAGGAGGGGGGATAACTTTTTGAAAATGGTATGCTGTGAAAAATATATGGCCTGAATTCTCGTATATTTCTTGCAGAGTCCCATCATGTCAAATTATTTTGAAGACAAAAGTAAAGTTTATAAAAAGTTGTTAATGTATTCCATAGAAGTTGACATCCCTGCAAGTGATGTGAATTTCCATCATCTGTCACCAGTTGTGAAAAAATAAGACATAAATTCACATCCCTCCTGTCTTCAAAATCTTAATGAATGCTCGTGTCATTTAATACATTTGCATCAGAAAATAGTGCTGCTTCTTTACCTTTGAAAGTTAATAAGATTCTCATAGGTATGCTCTACTATCTATATAAAGATTTCAAATTTACACAATAAAGAAGCCTCCGAGACTGTCTTGATGTTTGTCTCATGGTTTTAGTCTTGGCATCAACTTTTTCTTGGTTGTTAATTTTTGTCATAAAGGATTATAGGATCCCATTATATATATTAAGAAGGTTGATCTAAAAAAAGGGTTACAAGCTGTAGCATGTGAAAACTACATATTGTGGAGAAATATTTTCCCCTAAGTGGAGACAGATGGTGCTACTTGTCATACAGCTGGTTTGCTGGTAGGTTGTGAAAGCTCCCAGACAGTTCAGGACAATTGAAATGGCAAGACTCTTAGGAAATTGATCTCGCTTGGAAGTGCAAGCTGTGATTCAATTTTTATGGGCAAAGAATGAATGTATCTGCATCTTCAATGAGCAGACAACATGTAGCAGAATTGTGTCACTCTTTTCAATCAGGCAGATAGGATGTCGAAAACCACAATATGGCTAGCCAAGTTCTTCAACGACAAAAATCAACACAGCTTGGTGAATTGAGGAAATGATTCAAAATGATTGACAGGTAACTCTCTGCGTGAAATTTTGTCAGAGCTGGGACTGAGCTATGGTAGCGTGCATATATATCGTTTTTGATGTGCTGCGATATTCCAAAACAGTTCTGTGAAAACATCTGTTGAGACCTGGCTCAATGGACTAGGATCTGATTTCTCCCAATATGGGTTAAACAAGTTGGTCTTGCGTTTTGATAAATGCCTAAATAGACTTGGTGATTATGTCAATGTGATAGGCACTTATACCTCTAAATTCCCATTTGTATTTACTGTCTAGTAATAGTAAATATTTTTTTTATTCTACTTGTAACCTTTTTTTTTTTTATCAACCCTCATATATATTCTGAAAGTTTAATTATTCCTTTTGTGAAAGCATGTTGTGAAGTCATTACTTTCTTGTAAGTAACTGTATACATGGCCTTAAATTTAGCTTGGTGTTTATGAGTTTTTATTAATCAAGTTGGTCCAAAACTAGATGTTACTTGGTTATTTTACTGTCAAAATATCTTAAATACAAAATTTTAAATGTTGGCAGGTATGTGTATGCATTAAATATTACATCAGTTTTATAATAAAAATTGTTCTTTTTGAAAAATCAGTAGAAATGTTTTATTTTTTCCCAAATTATTTAAAAATAATTCAGTTATAGTTTTAGAGCTATCTAATTTTATGAATAGAACCCAAACATTGAGAAATTTCCTGCTGAAAAAAATTCTTTTAACATTGCATATTTGTGGAAGATTTATATGTAATATCTATCAGGTAGTGATTGCAGATTTTTTTTTTTTTTAAGTAAAGAAAATTCAAAAAATTTTTTAAGTATGTAACTTTATTCAATTAGGTACTGTCCATTTTGGTCGATGACTTTTTGCCGTCGTTCGGTCAACGTCATAATTCCACGTTCATAAAATTTCTGATCTTTACTTTAAAAAAACTGAATTAAATACATGTGATTTAGCATCATCGTTATCCTTAAAAAATTTTACCATTGAAGGAATTCCGCTTAGAATGAAGTAAATAGTATTTTGAAGGCAAAGGTCAGTATTATAGGCCATTTCCAATAATTTTTGGTGAGTGACCAAAGATGTGCGGGGCTTAGCACTATCATGGTTGAAAACACCTTTACTGTGCTTTACTTGAATTGATCATTTGGTTTTTTAATAAAAGTTGAGTGCAGAATTCCTTTATTCCACCAGACTGACAGCATAGTCTTTTTGATGAATCTCTGCTTTTGATGTTGTCTGGGCTGGTTCATCTTGCATCACCCATGATCTCTTCCCTTGAACATTGTTATAAACAATCCACTTTTTGTCACCAGTAATTAGTGGATCAATTCCACTGCTTTTCAGAAGTAAATCGCAGATGCTAATGTGTTGCATCAAGTTTCTTGACACAACCAAGCTTTTTAAATTTTTTTTAATACATGAATGCGATACATTGAGCTTTTCTGCAATATCACGCGTTGTGCTTTGACAATCTGAATTGATAATAGCCTTCATATTGGTCTCATTGACTTCAACTGGACAGCCTAATTGTTGAGCATTTTCCAGTGAAAAATCACTGGAACAAAATCTGACAAACCAATTTTGGCACTGCCTTTCTCTGAAGGCTTCATTCCTGTATACGACTCATAACTTCTTTTGTGCTTGCGATGCATTCTTGCCTTTTCGAAAATAATACAATAAAATATGTCTGAAATGCATGCCTTGCTCTTCAATTTCTAAAATTCGATAAAAACAAAACTAAAAAACTAATTGATACAATATTTTTACTAAATTAAAGGTAGAAGTCCAAACAATGAGGGGGAAAAATATAAGTTAAGTGTTTTGAACACATTAAAACAAAAAGTGTAAAGGCCATCTATTGAGAAATATAAGATGAAAAGGTCTGTTTCTTTTTTATCAAAGGAACATATAGAGAAAGAATAAGAGTTGTAACATTTGTTATATAAGTGCTAGAAAGGTTTCCTTTTGAAATTTTCTTTGTATAGTGTTTAAAAACAAGTGAATAATTAAAATTTCCTAATAAAATTTCAATAAATTATATTCTTTCAGTTTGCTTAAAGTATTTAATTTGTGGAGGTTCTTGAAAAACAATTTGCTTTAATATTTTAGCCATTTATTTTTTATGTTAAATTCCCTTGCTGCTCTTTTTTAAAATTATTTGTATGAAGTTTTTATGTTTATGATCCTGAAAGTCTTATTAATATTTTATAATGTTATTTCTTTAAAGAAAGTTTTTATTATAATGAATTAAAGATTATGTGTACATTTCATACATTAATATTGAAATTCTATGTTTGTTTTATTCAGATTCGTTAGCAACACTGGCTACAGCTGCTATTTCATCTGGCAGTCCTTTTTCATCAACAGTAGATAAAAAGGATATATTAGGTAAACCGGGCTTAATATCAAATGTATCAGATGGTATGGAATCGCCCAATTTGAAGTTAGATTTATCTGCTATTAAACAGGTAAAATTTTCCTTCTTGCTAGATATAAGCAAGACATTTATGCATACTTGTTTGATGTACTTGTAAAATATCAAACGTCATATAAAACTAAAGTATATTTAATACTTGACTAACCTATCTGTCTTGTTAAGACTACTTCTAAGTATGTGATCTTTTTTTTTAAATTATAGATTGTAATACAGGTTTCAGATTATGTTAATTGTCTAGTTTGTAATTGTCTTCACTTACTGCTCACCCCCCTCCCTCTCTTACCACACGTGTTTGCAAACTTAATCTAATAAAAAATTAGCTTAATAAATTTTATTTTTGTGGAAAGTTTATTGTGATATATACTTTAAAAAATAATTATTATTATGAATGAGATCATTCATTTGCATATTGTGTCGTACTTGAGTAAGATAAAATTTTATTTCAGGAATATTTGCATTCCAAACATATGCAGAAAGAAATTACCTGGATGAATTACTTTTAAGTTATATAGATCTAAAAAGCATAGGATGTTTTATTTATTTTATGATTTTTTTTTTAAATTACAGGAACCAACTACACCCATTAAAGAAGAAAATATTAAGAGAGAAAACCAGTGGCATGATGTTGGTTTATTTAAATCTAACAGTGGAGTGATTTCATTTTTTTACCTTTCCCCAGATTCCAGTGACAAAAAAAATGGAGTAAGTCTAAATTTAATAATCATGTTAAATTTTGATACTGATTTATAATTTGGAGAACTTGAGATATATTTTTTCAGGTTGTTGATTTAAAGTAGCAAATATGTTTTTGATTAGTTGTTAGTTGCTTTATCAATAAAATAATTCAACTTAATTATAGTTGTAATTCTGTACTTGAAAATTCATTTGATTTCTTTTTACATTGTTAAAATATTCCAAATCTTCATGCATGTGAAATTTATATTAATAAATAAGTGCATTAAAATATTTATCCCCCCCCCCCCAACATTTTAGACAATCACATTAGTATCTTGATTGTTAAATTTGATTAGATATAAAACTTTTCTTCTACTATTTCATGTTGAACTGCATGTCCGTAAAATTTAAAAAACATTCTTTTTATATATATATGTATCTCTAATGCTACTTAGGTTACCTCTGCATTTATAATTTATCTATTGGAAATTACCTGGTGCTACTTTTTATATTCATTTCTTGAACTGATTTTTATTAATAACTACTGTGAAAATTCAGTCCATAATTTTTATGTTGTACTCTGTTGTTTGCTGTTCAAGTGGATTGTTTTTGTTCCTTTAAATAATCCTATTCTAACATTTTCATGCCTGATAATTATGAAAAGATTTTAAGGTCTTTTTTTTAAACTTTTGTTATTTTTATCTTATATTAGTATTGAACCAAAAATATATTTTGTACGGAATATTAATATTTTAATAGGAATCGGATTCTTATCCTGATACCGCCAATTTAAAAAAGCAGGAATTGCAACCTGGGACGGCTTACAAATTTCGAGTTGCAGGCATAAATTCTTGTGGTCGGGGACCTTGGAGTGAAGTTTCAGCATTTAAAACTTGTTTACCAGGTTATCCTGGAGCTCCTTCAGCCATTAAAATCAGCAAAGTAAGAGCATTGTTTTGATTAATTAAAAATAAAATTTATGTTATGTATGACATTATTTTGTTGTATATTGTATTCTTATGTTTTTATTTAAAAACCCATTAAATAAATTGAAAGCTTTGATCAAAACATAATTTTTATAAAACTTTAAGATAAAGTTTATTTTATAAAATTAAAGCTTCATGTTAATTCATATTTTTAAACAAAAATTAAGGCATAATTCCACTTAAAATTTAAAATATTGTTGAGAAAATAGCTCATCTTTTTATTTATTTTATCTTCTCAGAATATAGATGGAGCTCATCTATCGTGGGAGGCCCCACAATCAACTTCTGGAGAAATTGCAGAATACTCTGTTTATTTAGCTATGCGATCAGCTACTACAATAGATAGCAAACAAACTGTTACCTCAAATACATCTCAGCTTGCATTTGTTCGTGTATATTGTGGTTCTGAACCTTCTTGTATTGTTACTACTTCACACTTAACATCAGCTCATATTGACATGTCTACAAAACCTGCAATAATTTTTCGCATAGCAGCTCGTAATGAAAAAGGCTACGGACCAGCCACACAAGTTAGGTGGCTGCAAGGTAAGAAATATTTCCCATCAGATAATTGAAAGATAAGCTTCATTATTGCTTTTTGTTGTTTGTTTGGAAGTATCTCAATTAAAAAAGAGTGAACTAAATATTTTCAAATATGTCTGGGAAAACTTCTTGACCCCTTTTATGTAGATGATTAATCTTTACTACAATAATATTATGTAACATTTATTTATATATATATATATAAATTGAAAAATATACCCCAAAATGTAAATTTGCAATTTATCTCTATTAGTTTAGAATAATTATTTTCTATATTATGTGGGTGCTTAAGATAAATATTAGTCATAGTACTATCAGCACGTTTATAATATCACATTCCTACATGTGCTTTTTCAAAATTTTTAGTTTTCAGTACCTCTGCAAGTACATTTTCATTGATAGATCTACTTAATTTTTGCTATATTTACAAGGTTTCTGCTATATTTACAAGGTTCAAAAGACTGACAGAAACTAACAGACATATTGTTTTTATTTTGGGTGTCATGTTTGAAATGCAAATAAAAATTTGGCTTTCTGTATAATGTACATAACATGTTAGTTCATTCTGATTTTCTTCCCTTAATAAAAGGTAACAATAATCGGGCAGGAGCAGGCAAGACATGCTATTTGTAATTTTTGTTGTTGTTTATTGTAATTTCTTGGATAGAATAAGCTAATGTTTTATCTGCAAGTGCCTCACAGATCTGAATTGCCTGTGCTTTCTCTGGCGGAACATTTAAAGAAAAGGTATTGGAAGAAACTGAATCATCAATAGTTTTTCTCAATCTTACCAAACACAAATCAGAAATTTTAGGATCTAAATGGCACCATTGCAATTTAATGGCTCTAATAGTATTTTTGTGCTGAGAGAAATTTGAGTAGTTTCCAGAATATTTTAGAATTCCATTTACATGTGCTTAGTATTGATGGTTTAATGGCTGAACTAGGTTTCAAACATATTCCACAGAAACGATGGGTGTTAGTAGACTTCCAAGGTAATTCTTAAGGCATTGCAACACAATGACTAACCATCAATACCAATGTACATAATTTAGCATTTTAAGTATTAGACCCCATGTCATAACTTCAAAAAATGCTGTACTTTACATTGTATGCAAGCAAGCAAACAAAAAAAAATTCTATTAATGAAGTTGAATATTGAAGTATAAATTTTTGCATAGTGTTATTCAGTAATGGTCTTTTTTAACTTTTTCGACTTTCATGCCAATTCATCTCTATGAATTAGTATATGTCAGGAGCGGTGAACTTTTATGGATCAATGTGCCGTTTTTTCTAAAGAAGTGTTTAGTGAGGTATAAACGTGCCATCAAATAATTTTGACTTGTGATTATTGCGAAAATAATGAAACTAAATTCTAACAACACAAAACTCTATTTACTATGAACAATACCTTCTGGACTGTATAGTTATAAATGTTTTAGTTTTACGTGTAATTCAAATTAAAGTTACATTGGTGTGACTTCTGTTGTGCAGAATGTTGTGCTTCTGTTGTGTTCTACAAAGTGACTTCTGGTGTTGCAGAATGGATGACAAATAAGGTATACTAGGATTGTAGGATGTTACTTTTTGTAGAATACATGCTGAATTTGAGTCATCTGCTAAACAGTTTCTAAGCAATTGATTTTTTCTGTGACTCACTTTTTTTGACAAGAGTGTTTGTGATTTGTTTCAAAGTACAGTTTTACAGAGGATGTTCTGTATACCACTATTCCAGAACATAAAACACATACTGCTTTGTCCCCTTTACTAATAATGCCATGTTTTCCAGTCCACCAAATTTGAAATTCTCTAGTACACTTACTATCTTGCACTTTTTGTTCTTTTGCCAAACTAGCCATATTAAATGTTAAAATCATAAATATAACACAAATAAACTTTAAAATACAGTGGTGTCAACCACTATGTGTAGAAAATTTTTGCATGATAAGCAATTGTAGACCACGACGTAACTGAGGCAAGACAATAACAAATGAGTGCGTTCACCGCCGATCACTCGCATTTGTTCGTAATACATCATTGTGAACTTTGTTGTTTTGAAATAAAGAGCAAAATTTTGATTACTGACGTGCCCAAAATATTATGTCGCGTGTCACTGGTTCGCCATCCCTGGTATATGGAATTACTTAATAGTTATGAACTTATTTGTATATACTATGCCAACATATTTTCTAAATAAACAGAAAAACATAGTCAGTTGCAAGGATGTCTTATGTGAACAATTTTATTACTTTCTTCAAACCCACTTTTATTCATATTTTGCTCCTTATTACTTAAAAATATCTTATTCTTGAATTTTAAAATTTATATTATAGATAAAATTTTGTAGTTAAATTTTCTGCAGCAAAATATTTTACATTAGTTTCATATGTTCCAGGATAAAATTGTGTTTTAAGCAATATATGTATTATGTTAATAATAAGTGTCACATTAATTGTTAATTAAAATAATTAACCATACCAAATGTTTTGATTTTTTTCATACTATAATTTAATTGCCTAAATACTTCCTTAAGCCCCATAGGATAAGTTCCACAGTTTCGATAAACTTACTCACCTCCAGGGTGTTCTCCCACAAAATTGAAGTGGAACTGAGCCAAATTGTACTGTCACATGTATGGTGCTCAAAATTACGGCTAACAACAGGCATACATCTGGGCCTTTGTCATAATGAATTTCATGGGCCTCAATCTGACATCACCATATAGGTGGCATTCGAAAACAAGTAAATTTACAGACTTCAACAAAATTTTCTAATTTTGTCTGATAGTTGCTTTGAATTATGATACTGAAGAGAACACTTTTTGAGCTATTGTCAAAAGAAGGAACTTTATTTCTCTGAATTTTTGTTACAGTTCGTTTTCAAGTGCTTTAGCAATATGAAAAGATATTGCCCCAAATTGAAATAAATTTTTTAAAAAAATAGAATTTTGAGATTTTTTTCAAGCACCAGTGGCAGGTAGATAGACAAACAAAATCCTTTCCTAAACCAGGCATATTGAGAATGGGAATTATTTTCTTCCATCTTTTAGTCCTTTCATGACAGTTGTCAAATCATAGTCATCAAAAAAATGTGGATAAAATTTAAATGCATGAGAGATTATTAGGTTCTATTTAATGTTACAGTAGTTGTTCATCTTTTAGATACATCCATTTCATCCCCCCCTCCTTCCACGTATATTGAAAATTCAATGATATATTAAGAGTCTAAATCCAGCAACGACATACAATTTGATGTTTCTATCCTTTCTAATGTAATGTATATATCTGTTTACTGTGTTTGTTGTGAATGCATTTAAAACAATACAATAGTTATATGTTCTGTTTCTAATTAGATGCTGTGAATGCAAGCAACAGTAAACCCACTAAGAGACAGGCGTCAGAGTACGTATTCATTTACATATATGTATAACTAAAAAATAATCTTATCTGTAATGTTTTATTTCTTTTTTAAAGGACTTTTATTCCTGTTTTATAAATATATATATACATTGAAATCATAACAATTGTCATCAAGAAAGTAATTTTAAAATGTAAAGCTTTTATTATATAAAATGAACTTTTCTTTTAATATCTGTTTTTTTGTTTTGTTTTTTGTGCAGTAGCAAAAACAGTACCATGTCAAAGAAGGTCAAGTTTGAGGAATCATGAATCTTTCCCAAGAGACATTTTATATACAGTGCAAAAAGTTGTATATTTTGTTTTTCATCACATGGGACCGATCATGCATATTGTAAATTTCTATGCCTGTTACATTTGTAAACCATCGTCATCTTGCATCTTGTAACAAAAATTTCCATAATTTTCCCTCTCTTGTTCAAGATTTTTTTTTAAGACAAAAAAAAGGCTCTTTGGATTTTTTGTAAGATTTTCAGTATTTATTAAAAATGAGCATAATGTTTTTATTATATTGATAAAAATTCTTGTTCATCTTGTAATTGATCTTGGATACGTCAATTTTACCTACTTCCATCACAATCTGGGGCTTAATACTTAGATGGTAAAAAGTATTTTTTTAAAAAAATTTTATGTATTATTTACAATAACCACTATTAAAAGTTCTGAATGTTTTTTTTTATCATTTTATTTGTTGGGCTTTTCCTGTAAAAAAAAATTGTTACTATTTGCAAAGTTTCTATTAAATAAAGTCGTACGACAATGGGATATGCTGAATTACTTCCACAATCTTAATTTCAGTTGGATTAAATTGATATCACTGTGAATCAAAAATCAAGTTCTATAATGGGATCACAAAGAGATCTACGTTAAAATGTTAATGGATTAATTAACATTCTTTCTAAAAATAGTTTTATGTTGTAAAATCTGTTACTTTGTCATTTAATGGCAAGGGTCCCTTTTTTGAAATCTCCATAGTTCGAAAACTGTAAAGCAGAATTATAGAGAAAATTTGAAATGTTGATTAATATAAGCTTGAAAAGTTATAAATTGCATTTGTAGTTAAGATGTTTTAGAATTAAACTATATTAATTAACTACCTATTAACATAATTTAATTTCCTTTGAGCTTTTTCACAGTGATATTAATTTTATTTAGCAATGATATAAACTACCAAAGTTAATTAGTTTTCAGAATTCAATATTTGTGCAGTGTTGTCTATTTTGAAGCTTCTCTTGGATTTGTTATATTGTTTATTGAATCAATATTATACCATAATTGAACTGGCAATGTATTTATAAGCTTCTGGTATTTGTTGCATGGTGTAAAATGACAAAAATATGAATTAAAAGTAAAATAATATTACTAGAAAATTATCTACTTATACCTTAGAATCCAGTGCTGTAGAAAGTTGAGGATGCATTATCAAATGAATCTTAAATCTTTTTGTGCAATGATCAAAATCTTATATTCAAATAATAGTTCTGTTGTTTCTTGTTACTTGGAAGAGTGGGGAAAATTGAATTCTGTAAATATATTATAAAAACTCATTAGAGGCTTTCTGTTTTCTTTTCATGTATATGTGTGTTATTGTATTTTGATGTATTTTAAAGATCATGTGTCATGAACTGTTTAGGCCTCATCAGTTTTTAGATTAAGTGGTGGTGTTGAAATCACTTTGTATATTCAAAGCTGAGCCATATTTCAAGAGATGCTTCTGTCTGTTTGCTGTTCAACAATTGTAACTTTCTTTATGTAATATAAATAAAAATGAATTTTAGATCTGTTCTATATTTTATGTATATAAATGTTGTTTATGTAAGTAATGTTTGTAATTCACCTTTTTGAAGTGAAACTTCTTTGCAGACAGGAGTGAATGGGAAATTTACCCAGTTTTGCGTAACAGTGAAAAAGCGAACGGAAGTAGTGACTCCCCCACACACACACAAAACGTCACCATAGTGAGGAGATAGCGAGCGCGCAGGGGGGGGGTACACCACGTGACTTGCGTCATATCCGTAAAAAGTTGGACGATTGCTAAGGAGGAATTGTGCATCAAAAGTATATCTTGCTGCTATGGCCGAAAGACGCTTAAGTATTGGTGAGATTAAGTGGGTACCCTTGCTACTCTCGTAACAAACACGCGTGGCGTATTTTCGTAGTTTTTATGTAATAAATGTGCCGTTTTCAACGAATAAACGCAACCAAAATATTACCATTATATGGCTCTTCCCGTTTCGGGAGTGTCTGGGGCATTGTGTATATGTCACTAACGTTTGCACCAGAATCGCTACGGATTCTACTTGTAAACAAACACAGTGACTTCTGTTTGTGATGTATTAAGTTTATAGTATTAATTTTTATTTCCATTGAATCAAAATTAATTCTGGTTAGATAGCCTAGAACAAATGCAAAAAGAGTTTCGTGAAAGAAAAAAAAAGCAATTCCAGGCAAAAGTATATATTACCAGGTAGTTCTGTCGCAGCTTTTATCATCTTTATCCATAAAGTTTTAGTGCTGTACACACCAGAGGCTGCTGCAATCATTGGATCCGATGATGATTAAAAGCCGATTATCTTAACTGGAGACTTTAATGTTAATTTTGCTAATGAGAAGCAAAGCCACTCATTGATTTCTTGAAACGGACAATGAATACTGATTCTAGAGAAGGAAAAACAATATACAGAACCACGATTGATGCAGTTTTCTCATTTTCTTGAATGACTGCAATCGAGGATTTTTATATCCTATTTTAGTTACCACACACCTATTGTGTCTTTCTTAGGAAATGATGATGCAGAAAATTGAATAAAAATATTTTCATACAATAAATGAAGTTCGAATTTTATTTGATTAAAGTAAGTTCTTTCAGCAGTTTAATATAATTTGATCTATTCCTGCATTTATGGCCAATGTCACCAAAGAAGTTTCACTTCTATCGCGTGGCTTTCCATGTTCTTGGGGGGGGGGGGTAACAGGTTTTAATGAACTATTAAATAGTGTTACAAAAATAAGGAGAGGCTTAAAGGGTTGAAAACTAATTCTTTTTTTTTATCATTGCTTATTATATATTTTACATGTTTATTTACAGAAGATCATTCACACTTTATGGAAACGATTTTGTTGTTCATTTTCTCGTTTGCATTTTGAGATAAAAATTTTAGAATAATCATCTGCTAAGGTTTTCTATTTATTAGAATTAAAATAAAAGATTTATTTTAGAAAGAGCTCCTAAAAATAACATATGGCTTGAAGGTTATGTAATTACACTTTAAGGAGAAATATTCTTATCAGCAAATCAAAAAGGAGTGTAAAAATCTCAATTATTGCATTTCAATCAAAGATATTTTTAATATATTAAATTTTAAAGGGGGAAGGTGTTTAGTAGAAAGTAAAAATGGAAACATGACCACGAAACTTCAGCCTAAAACTGCTCAAATGCAGGTAACTATTGAGAAAGTGACTCTGATCCTAAAAGAAAATCCGCTGACAGAAAGATTCCTTGCATCGAAACTAGGAATATCTTCAGGAACTGTAATTAAAATCATTCTTAAGGATTTAAAGTTAAAATAGATGTTTAAAACTAAAGCTTGTCTCCTCTTTTAAAACATATTGGTGAACGAAAAGCAAATTGTAGAAAATTATGTAAAAATCACCTAGCTGCTGAAAAATGAAAATTTGTGGTAACACTCAATGAGGTATGAATATATTTAAGTGATGGCAGTAAAAGATAAATTTTCTATTGCTCAACTGAAGGGAATGACTGTACAAAATGGCTTTGTCAGTTTACAGTAAAGTTCCTAAAGGGATTCATGATAGTTGCAAGATTTTCTATTTAAAAAGTCTCAAGTAAAGCCAAAATTTATTCACTCTATCAGTAGAATATTTTAGAACCAATTTTTCAAGAAGAAATTCCAATTTTATATGGAAAGAACAATGTTAAAGTTGAACTCCATATGGACAAAGCTTTTAGTCACACATCTAAGTCAACTGTTGCTTAATTAGCAAAGAAACAGGGATAAAGTTTATCTATTTGATGAAATACATGTAATGTCACCCTACGCTTCTGCAATGGACTTTTGTGCTTTGGGTTTATTAAAAAGAGCATTAGGAAAACGGTTCAAGAGGAGTGGAGTAAAAGTTGCATGACAATAATTTTTAGTTTAATTTCATGAAAAATTTGAGCTAGAGCTCAAATGTCAAGAATCTATAGAAATCGTGATGGGAAATGGCTATCTTATAGAAGTAAATTTCCACAAATAATACGGTATTGATAAAAATTAACTATCAAAATCTTTTCCATAAAGTGTGAACGACCTTTTGTATTTGTCCAAATTTTAAGAAAATAAACTGTAATCTAAACTTTTAGTTCATCTTGTGACTGATTACACTTTTATTCTTGTATTATATTAGGGCTGGTGCAAAAATAATTGCAGTTTTAACTGTTTACTTTAGAGCAGTACATTTCAGCTTAAAATAAGAACCATTTAGACCAGTGATTCCCAAAGTGGTCTCTATGATCCCCCTGAGGTCTATGACAACCTATAAAGGGTCCATGTCAGCGAAATAATTTGGGAGTCTACGTGAAAGTGGCTCTTATTACGCCAGATCGTGACTTTAATTTTAAAAGAAAATTAAATCAAACAGAAACCAGATTTTACCTGTTTAACAGATTTATTTACTAAATTTAATGTTAATTTACAGTTTCAAGGTAACAGCATAAATTTTATTAAAACAATGACCATTTCAGTGTTTCATTCCAAAATAAAGCTAAAGCAGTATAATATTGGAGGTCGCGAATTTTCTCTATTCGTCTTAGACAATCTTTCAGGGCCTTTAAACCTACATTCAACATTTAAATTCCTTTAATCCACACTAGTTTTGAGAATGCTTTGACTATTGTAATACAACAGCTAGCAATGAATTCCTACGGTCCCGTTGGGGGGGAAAAGGGCATATTACAATAGGAACTGATTGGAATATGCACTAACGGAGATAAAGTAAAGTTTAGAAATGGATGTCAGCAATTTTGGCTTTATTTTTCCCGAATATTGTGAGAAAGTTTTTATTGCTTTTCTTAGTGAGAGGAGTTTCAGCGCAGTTGCCAATTTCTAAACGAAAAAAGAAGGGGGGGGGGATCCTGAACACTACTAACAGAAGAGATTGATACTAAATGTTGAAAATTAGTTACTAAATCCCCAGATTCATCCTTCCTATTGAAAGCATTTGTTTGTTGATCAGTTTTTTATGCATTAATTATATTAATTTAATTAACATATACTTAAGTTTTAAACACTATATTTCACCGTCGTTTGAAATTTAATTCTTTTAAAGAAAGTAATTCTATACCAGCTGTCAGAAAGACATTTAAGTTTATAAATTTGCAAAAATTCGATATTAGGTAAGTAGGGTCTATGAAACAAAGTGGGAACCTCTGATTTAGGCTATGCAATTTTGCCATCAAGAAACAAGTATATTTATTTCACCAACATAAAATTCTGGAGTTAACCTTTGACTAGAAAGTTCGGTGAATGAGCTTGTAGAGGTCACTGCTGTTCTAGTAGAATATCAACACGCCGCGTGGTGAAGATCAATATCTGTTTGAACATGTTTGTAATTGTCAAGGTTCTAAGTGCGTTTATTACCTGTTAGTTTCAACGCCGAGTGCGAAAGGTTTATTGTCACGGTGTACAAAATGGGACAGAGAATAAGCATGTTTCGTTTCAAACTTGGGAAATCGGCAAAAGAAACTCACAAAATGCCCAAAGAAGTTTATAAAGATGAAACCATCACATCAAAGAGTGTTTAAGAATGGTTTAAGCGTTTCCGGGAAGGGCGGACCAGCTTAGAAGATGCCCCCCCCCCCCGAGTCGGCAGGCCAAAAACCACACGCACCCCAGAAAACATTGAGAGTTGTGCAGCTTGTGGAAAACGATCGTCGTCTGACAAAGCGATTGATTGCGGAGGAACTGGGAATCGGCACATAAAGTGTTCGCCTCATACTCACTGAGGATTTGGGAAACCAAAGTTCTGCTGCAGACTCGTACCCCATCGTTTAACGCCTGAACAAATGGAAATGCGGCTTGGCGCTTGCGGAGACCTCATTGACATGGCAGATGGAGACAGAAATTTCCTGAACAACGTCACGGGTGAAGAGAGTTGGTGTCTGAAGTATGATCCCTAAAACAAATGACAAAGTTTGGAGTGGCGGAGTCCGTCGTCACCTAAAAAAAAACAAGGTACGGTCGGAAACAATGCTCATCGCATTCTTCGACTCTAAGGGTCTCATTTACAAAGAATTCCTCCCTGAGAATAACACATTGAATGCTGTTGGCTACACCGAAGCTCTGAAGTGTTTACCGTAACGGATCCGTCGCGTTCGCCTTGAGTACGCCAAGCAAGGCTCTTGGACTCTTCTCCACGATAATGCCCATCCACACACCGCCTTAGTTGTACGGCAGTTCCTGGCCGCGAATGGAGTTCTGACACTTGATCACCCCCTTATTCACCTGATTTGGCACCTGCAGACTTTTCCCTCTTCCCCAGATTGAAGTCAGCCCTGAAGGGAAAGAGATTTACGGACATCACCGACATTCAAAACAACGTAACGGCCGAGCTGAAAGCCATACCGAAAGAACTGTTTTACAGGAGTTTCCAGGACTTATATATACTCTTTCCCAACAGTGCATTTTCATCCACGGAGATTAATTTGAAGAACAGTAAATTGCATTTGATGCTGTACAATACTGTATTTGAAATAAAAATTCATTCACCGAACTTTCTGGCCACAGGCTGTAGAACCAGCAAATTCTCTTTTAAGGTATTTTGAGCTGCTGCTTGGTTAAAACCTTTTACAGTAATTTGTGAAGGTACATGGAAAAAGTGATTCTCAGTTGATGAAAGGTCTGAATAGTTTCATATTCTAGTTTGTTCAATTTATGTGCATTCTTTTATGAGATATCAGTCTGGCCTTGTCAAGCAGAAAAATGGGTCTTTTTGAATTGACCAATGCTGTGGGTGTAAATGATGCAATTTTCTTGCATTTTGTCGATTTCCTAGTAGTACTTCTATGGTATGGTTTCACGAAAATTCAAGAAGTTGTAGTGAGTTATTCTTTTCGCCAACCACCAGACAGTTACCCTAACCTTTTGATGATGCTTTATCTGGGTACTTCGTCTGTCTTTTGTCAAAGTTCTATTTCATTGTATGTCACAATCTTGTTAGAAAAAAAAAAGAAGAAACGCGCGCGCGAGCCTTACAGTAGTCGCATATGACGTGTAACATCTGACATGTTATCGTGGTAAATACGCAGTAGTAACTTTAATCCTTAAAAAAATGAATCGGGTATGATTGGAAATAATTTTTCTATCGAATAATTATATCTTTAATGAAAATTTTATTTAATTAACACAAGGAGTAATGCAATTTTTGATCAAAAATAATTATCCTTGTTCAATTTGGGGTAGAGTGGAGACATATGATAAACAACTGTGGTGTAGTAGCTTGCTGAGGACCCTGTCAGGTAGGTCACATGAATGTGCCTTGAATATTCCGAGTCTAAAGTAAAAAAAAAACAGAGTTATTGCGATTTTAAAAAAATTTATAAATAGTTAAATAAAATAGTAGTGGCACCCAGCAACTGGAAACCCAGCCCGTTTGTAGAGAAAAAGGAGGCAAATCAAACAAGCAGGTCCTGGGCCTGTTGGTGTAAATGGGGCGGAGGTAGGGCAGAAAGAAATAACGAAGCTAACTTTCCCCAGGGGAGAGAAGAGGCATCAGTGTCGAGAACGAACATAGATAACTCCGAACTAATCGAAGATGGAGAGATTTTCCAAGTATCATCATCCCATCTCACTTGGTTCCTGACGTCACCAAACCTTTAAACACCATAAGATTATAACATGGGGTTTTTAATTTTAGCGAAGAAGGTCCCTTCTGGCCAACTACCATAGAACAAATTGGATAAAAAGATGTATCTCGACGAGGAGAACCTATGGTTCGAGTTTCAAAGCACAGACTCAAAAATTCTCGGAGAATTGACGATTTTAAATACTTTAAAAACATGAAATGGGGGAGGAAATAGGATTATTGCAATAAAGTTAAATGTGCTGAAAGCTCATAAGGATATCTATCGAATCAGGCACGTACGGATGACCAAGGTGGCCTAGGATTCGAAATATAAAGGAAATAGCCCTGTAAGGAGAAGGGAGCACCTAAGGAGGTCGATTTCTCGTATATCTCTCGCGATATGATGTAAAACTATCGAGCATCCAAATATCACAAGATCCTAGCTCAATTCCAAATGGGGCAAAAATTTTACCCAATCCTATAGGCATAACATGGGAACATGATATTTTAGTGCTAGAGTCCTCCCTAGACCTACCAAAAGAAGGCCAAGGGGATAAGATGGGTCTCGCTGAGGGGTACCTGTGGTTCAAATCTCAAAACAGAGACTCAAATACATTTTAAGATATTACAGATTTTAAAAAAAGTTTAAAACGTTGAAATAAAATACAAGGAATGACCCTACGAGCAAGAAATTTGGTGAGAATATACAATGGAGGCTGAGGGATCGAATGAGCTAGGTCCGAGTGGGCTGAAAGGTGAAGGTGTCGAGCTATTGGCAAAATGCTACCCGGAGGGAGTCCTTGTACTTCGTAACCAAACAGGTAGTACTATTGGGACGGGCACTTTGGAGAAGAGTTGAACTTTTTGAGTTTTTAAAAATTTACCTTATTTAGAAAAATGGCTGTAAGTGAATTGAAAGCGAAGAGGGAAGGTCTTAGGCAAGCCTTCACCTTTAGCTTAAGAAAAATTGAAAATAAACTGAACAAAAAAGATGCGGATCGAAAGGAACTCTCCGTATTAAGAACTCAAATAGCTAATAAGTTCCAGAGACTAGACAACTGCCAATTACTTCTATTGGAGGAGTTACTGAAAGAGGAAAACGGCGAACAACTATTTTCTGAAGATTTCGAAGAAGCAGAAACTTATAGAGACAGATATCTGGAAAACTGTTTTAGAATTGAAAATAGATTAGAAGAAAATGCTCGGCCGAGTGAAGCGGAAAAAAGATTAAAATTGTTAATATTGATCTAGCAAATGACGCACCCCTCTGGCATCTGCATAATATATCAAGCTATTATAAAATAATTAAAGTGGTCGGTTGGATTTTGAGATTTATTAATAACTGTAGAAAAACTTGTGATAAGTGTACTGAACCTGAGCTTTCATTTTTTGAAATTGAAAGTTCTGAAAAGTGCTTGATTCGCTTAAATGAAAAATGTTATTTATCTGATATAAAGAAATTAAATTTCGGTACATGTATAGATAATGATATTTTAAACGTAAAAACTAAAATAACTCAAAGAGATGACGAGGAATAATTTCTGTTTCCTATCTTGTTACCTGGAAAATGTCATTTTACTAGGTTGTTAATAGATTTTGTTCATAAAAAAAATTGCCATGTGAGCATACAGATGATGCAGATATTAATGAGAGAACGGTTTTGGATAATTGGTGCTAGAAAAATTATTAAGAATATTTTGTATAATTGTATTATATGTAAACGTTTTAAAGTTAAAGCTATGTCAAGCGAACCAGCCCCCTTGCCTCTCGACCGAGTGGCGGATTGCGTTGCATTCGAGATAGTGGGAATTGATTTGGCTGGGCCCCTATTTTTAAAATCAGGGGAAAAGGTATGGATAGCATTGTTTACCTGTGCAAGTTTTCGTGCTATCCATCTAGAATTGGTTATTTCGTTAACGGCTGACAGTTTTCTGTTAGCCCTTCGACGTTTCATAGCTAGACGCGGAAGGCCTCGCACTATCTATAGTGATAATGGAACGAATTTCAGAGGCGCTTCTAATGATCTCAAAATTAGACTGGGATAAAATTACGAGAGAAACCACGATAGCTAAAATACTTTGGAAATTTATCCCACCCACTGCCGCTTGGTGGGAGAGGCTGGTTCGCATTGTGAAAGAATTGTTACGACGTACTTTGGGTAAATGAACGTTAACGTATGAAAAATTGAATACTATATTATGTGACTGTGAGTCGATCATTAATTGTAGACCTTTAAGAGCGTCTTCGAAATTTCACAAATCTGCTTTATCCAACAGATGGCGTTGTTTGCAACTCGGATGACGTCATAAAGAAAATTTTGTTTTCTGGAAACCTATCGTTACTATAGCAACGGGGTGTGGTTCAGAAATGATTGACAGATGTAGTCGGTATGAGAGCGCATGCGCTCTTTGAAGAACCAGATCGAAGAGAGGAAAAACGTGTCAGCAAACGGGTAGGGGGGTGAGGAAAGAAGGGAAAGAGTTTTCTACAAATAGTTTCAACGTTTGAATAAAGTTCTGTCACTGCCGCACAAAATTGGGTGCGGAGACATTTTTTTTTTGAAAGCCGTGCTAGTGGATAGGTATCAAAATGTGCATTGCATTTCTAAGTATATATAGTTCTGGAATCTACTCAAAAATACATTTTTCTGCAGAAATGATGAGGCTAATCAGTCTAGATTTGTCGGAAAACATAGGATAGATTTGCTTAATTTGGGTATAATTATTATGTGAGTTTTTCCCATTCATATGGAAAATAATTGAGTGTAATGCACTTGATATTTTGTCACATGAATTATTGTATTTCAGGTTAGGCCTTTGAGTACAACATTTTTGAGGTAATTCTATTGTAGAATTTTACTGTTTCCTAGTTTCGGATGGCATTTATCCCTTTTTGTGGAAATTGGTATTGTAGTTTAGAAATCATGTAATTAATTTCAACTTTTCTATAAAATCATCATTATAAGGCTCCGGATTTTTAGGAAAAAAACGTTCAAATTGCCTCTTGACAAATACTTCTATATTGTCTTAGGTATCATAAACAATGCCCATAAGAATAAGAAGGGAAACGAAATATGGGTGGGGGTTTTAATTTTTCAACGAAGAATTTGGTAGATCTTTATTTGAAATTTAGAAAAAGTATTTTTTTTCTCGAATTTTAGGGGATTTATTTGTTTTATTTATCTTTGTTACCTTTATTTATTTATCGATCTAATTCTCTTTGTTTGATAGAAATATGCGAAATTTTAATAAGTTTCTTTCTGCTCATATCTCTTAGATACAAATTGTATTTGAAATTGTCATAGAAGGATGCTTATTTAGGAAATAAAGTTTCGATTTGAATCTTTAAAAAGAAAATGTCATTTTTCTTAGAAAATTATTAACTAGTGCACTTTTTTGTCAGTCCTTTTTTAACAGCATTCCATTCTTGTTTTACAAATTAATGCTATTTCCAATCAGGGGCATAGTTACCGCATATCAATGATACGGGGCCCCAAGCTATGAGGGCGGGCACCCAAACGTGTAAGCAAGAAATCGCGGGGTGGCCTTAGAGAGGGCCCTCAAAGATGATACAGGGAACAGCTCCGCCAGTGTTTTCAATACTCATGAAAATGTGACACAAATTTCACAGCCTTCAATTAAATTATTATATTCATTGAATTAATTTTCAAGCTAAGATTCCTTTTTTTATTTCCTACGTGCAACGTTTTCAGAATATTTATTGTATATAGTCTGCGTTTGTACTCTCATAATGTTATTTTTAGTGTGGCCGATTATAAGCGGAGATAAAATCGGTGCATTTTTGTGATCGGCTCTTTTATTTTGAATTTTTACTGCTTTGATCTTCTTTTCTAGTGACACGATTGCGATGCTTAAATTCCCCAGAGGAGCGGTGTGGAGAACAGTAGTGCGCTTTTGAAATCTGCCCAGAGGAGCGGTGTGGAGAACAGTAGTGCGCTTTTGAAATCTGATGTTGCTATCAATTTTTTCATGAAATTATCTTAATAAGACTCATGATTTACAGAGGAAGTTCTTCAGTGAATTCACGAGCATGTTTATGATTGTTGTCTTGGATATCAAAAATAAAGTCCATCGGGCTAAGAAGAGGGAAGGGATTTTAAATTTTTTGAAGAAAAATTTAGTATATCTTCAGTTGGGACTTGAGGAAAAATATAATTTCCGAAGTTTTATTTTTGTAGAGAGAAGTAGTGGAGGGAGACGATATATATATATATATAAAAAAAAAATAATATATATATAGTGTAATAAAAATGGAAGAAAGCAAAAAAGTCAATGGACTAAAAAGGATACCTATTATGATTTCTAAAGCTGTTACTGATTAAGACCAGCAAATTGGGTTATATATATATATATAATATATATATATAATATATATAATATATATATATATATATATAGGAGAAAAAGCGACTCACTGACTGACTGACTAATCACGATATCTCCGGAACTATTCAACCTACAGATATGAAAATTGGTTTTTAAACTATTAGACGTACAGTCTTGAAATTTGGTAAAAGATTCCTTTCGCAGAGTAGAGAACCGCTACAAAATGGATTTCGCGAAAATTTAAAGCACAAGTTTCATTTCGAGGGATTAAGGGGCGTAATGGATATAAAGTATTCTCCGTTTTTTAAACTATTATACCTACCTGCTGAAATTGGTGGGCATGTTCCTTTCATGGAACAGAGTTCCATTAAAACGAAAATAAACCCCAAGGAGGGTTGCGAGAGGTCACGGGGAATTATGGGGAAAAAATCCCGTTTTTTGATTGTAGACCCACATACTTGAAATTGGTTAAGCATGTTTCTTTTGTTGAACAGGGATCTACTAAGAATGTATTTTAGGAAATCAACTCCTGGGGGAGCATGGGGTTACTGGGGTGTATTGACACAAAAAAAATTCCCTTTTTTCGAAATACAAGGTCTATAATAGTGGAATTTGGTTTGCATTTTCCATTTGTTAAATTGAAATCCGCTAAGAACAGTTATATTGGAGAACGTTCTCAACGGAATTACGGTAGGAATTGATAATAAAAACTTCGTTTTTACTCTATTAGACTTAGACTTAAAATTTGTCTTGCATGCTTATGGAGTAGAGTTCCACCAAAAATTGGTTACGCGGAAATCCACTTGGTTATAGAGGTACGAAGGTACAAACATCCTTCTATACTTCAATTTTTAAAATTTTTAGAAAATACAAATTAGGAAGTCCTGTTCTTTTTTTATATCAAGAGTCGAGAGTTACAGGTATATATATATAATATATAATATATATATAAACAGTATATATTTATAAAACGTCATGAAATACCCTGCGAAGCGGGCGGGTAACGGTTAGTACAAGGGGTGATCAAATGAAAAGGTACGAAACGACTAAAAAATGAAACAGTTAAATATTTGCATATTCCGCCAAGGGAGAATGTAGCGAGACATCTCGGGATGACATTGGAGACTCTGACTGGAATCGGATCATGCGCGGGTGCCCGCATGCGCAGGAGAGAGCAAAGGCTCTTATAAAAAGTGGCGTCCAAATGATGCGAGCACAGAATTACTCGAGCACAGAAAAAGCATTAACTCCGATGTGTACTGTGAGACACTCCGACGCCTACGCAGGTCCATCGAGAATAAAAGACCGCGGCTGCTCACGGAGGGTGTGGTTCTGCTCCATGATAAAGCGCGTCCACGCGTCTCCCAGAGTCACACAAATGGAACTGGACAAGTTCCAATGGGAGACGTTGGACCATCCGTCCTACAGTCCGGACATGTCACCCTGCGATTTCCATGTGTTTGGTCCACTGAAGAAAACACCTGAAAACGAAAGCGCTTCAACTCGGACGACGTACTCAAGGACACTGTGAAGGACTGGGTCTCGTCACAGCCACAGGAATTCTGGGAACAAGGAATCCTGCGGCTTGTTCATCAGTGGGATCGTTGTGCTCAGGCCTATGGTGTATATTTGAATAAAGTCTATATTTGTACCCACCGTGTCGTTTCGTACCTTTTCATTTGATCACCCCTTGTATATATATATGGTGTGTGTGTTTTGTAGCAATTTTTAAATTCCGGTTTTGTTTTTTCTCCTTGATCTTTATATCTATGGTTGGGCATGGTACGCTCTTGAAAAAATAACGGATTGCTTTAAATATGTTACTAGTTTGAGTAGTGATGTTAAGGCTACACACAGTGCCCGTTTTAAAGACAGTAATATTGAAAGTAATTTGTGTTTTCTTTTTAGATTATATTATTAAAATTTATTCTTCAAATAAAAAAAATTTTACCGGTCTTAATTTTAAAAATTACAATTTTCTTGTAAAATACTCAATTTTTAAAGTTTTTTAGTTATTTCAGTGATTTCTGTTTCTTAAGATTATTGAGAACAAAAGTTAGTATGGATTTGAACATTTCAAACTAATATTCCCTACTAAAATTCCTTGTTGAATTTTAAT